>JAVSCE010010216.1:0-61780 GCA_032199065.1 Smutsia gigantea | reverse complement strand
TCTACACAAGCCGGTTGTTCTCCAGGAAACATTGGGAGGCACACCAGGGGAAATGACACCAGACAGAAGTGTGGGTCTGGAGGGAAAAGAGCAGCAAGAATGTAGGCCGGTGTAAAAGACTTCCGTCTCCTCATTTTAAAAAGCTCTTTAGAGGAGATGCTTGCACCTTAGTCAGTGTGCGTGTTTTCTCACTCGCCAACACCGCCTCACTCGCCTTCAATACCTCACCCCAGCTGGAGCTGGACTCAGAGTTTAGAGTGAGAAGCATTGAAGAATAAGAGACATATTTCATTGTATTAAAAGGAAAAGGAAGAGTGAAAATTAATGAACCAGAAGACTTCCGGGAAGATGGCGGTGTGAGCAGGGCGGCAGAAATCTCCTCCCAACACTATATTTATCTACAAAAACACAGAAAATACATCTATTCCTAAAAGAGAGACGAGAATACACAGGAAAGTGCACAGGGTGCAGCTACACCCGAGAGGACTCGGCACCCCAAGAGGCGGGTAAGATACGGAGCCGCGACCCGGCGGGACCCGAGCACTCCCCCACCCCAGCGCACCAGCGGGAGGAGAGGATTCAGAGCCGGGAGGGAGTGGAAGTGCACCCCGCAAAGTAGCCAGCCCCGGTGATCTGCGCGGGGAGCGCTGACCCACATTGCACAGTGCAGCGGAGATTGGAGAGACAGAGGGGCAGGATCTGAGCGGGGAACGCGCCAGGGGGCTTGCAGCCGGCTCCGGGAAGGAAAAAAAAAGTGCGCGCTTTCTTCAGAGGTCTTAAAGAGACAGGAGCCCAGCGGAGGAGCCGGATCGCCCCAGCACACTCAGCCCAGCAGGCTGGGAGTCCTAGGGAGTTTCAGACGCCTTAGCTGGCGACTGAGGAAGCGTAGCCATACTTAATACTTCTCACTGAGATCAACAGCCTCCTATTCGTTCCCACCCCTGCCAGAGCGATAAAGGGCCCTGCGGAGCGGCACAGTCACAGCTGTGGAATAGTGGGGCAATAGCACCACCTAGAGCATTCCCACAGAATCTACGTCCGGTGGGCATTTTTTGTTTTGTTTTGTTTTGTTTTTTGTTGTTTTTGTTTTTTCTTTATTTTTTTCTTTTTTTCTTTCTTTCTTTTTTTTTCTTTTTTTCTCTCTTTTTTTTTCTTCTCTTTTTAAAGTCTTAAAGAGCCCAGCTGACATACGTGGCAACTATCAGTGACCAAATTATACAGCCATGAAAAGACAGAGGAATATGGTTCAGACCAAAATCAACCAGACAACCCCAGAGAGGGAGTCTGAAGGGATGGAAATGCACAGCCTCCCTGAAAAAGAATTCAGAATAAAAGTCATAACCATGCTGATGGACCTACAGAGAAATGTGCAAGAGCTGGGGGAGGAAGTGAGGGAACTGAGGAAAGACAATACAGAAATCAGACAAGCGATCGACGGGCTTAACAGCAGAATGGATGAGATGCAAGAGACTGTTAATGGAATAGAAAACAGAGAACAGGAGTACAGAGCAGCTGAGGCAGAGAGAGATAAAGGATTTCTAGGAATGAAAGAATATTAAGAGAACTGTGTGACCAATCCAAACGGAACAATATTCGCATTATAGGAGTACCTCAGGAAGAAGAGAGAGAAAAAGGGATAAAAGTGTCTTTGAAGAAATAATTGCTGAAAACTTTCCCTCGCTGGGGAAGGAAGTAGTCTCGCAGTCCACCGAAGCTCATAGATCTCCCAACACAAGGGACCCAAGGAAGACAACACCAAGACACATAATAATTAAGATGGCAAAGATCAGAGATAAAGACAGGGTATTAAAGGCAGCTAGAGAGAGAAAAAGATCACCTACAAAGGAAAACCCATCAGACTATCATCAGACTTCTCAACAGAAACCTTACAGGCCAGAAGAGAATGGCATGATATATTAAACGTTATGAAACAGAAGGGACTCGAACCAAGAATATTGTATCCACCACG
This sequence comes from Smutsia gigantea, assembly GCA_032199065.1. Lineage (NCBI taxonomy): Eukaryota > Metazoa > Chordata > Mammalia > Pholidota > Manidae > Smutsia > Smutsia gigantea. The sequence goes on along the minus strand of JAVSCE010010216.1, from coordinate 59,811 downwards.
ATTATCATTTAAATATGATGGAGGGATTAAACAATTTCCAGATAAACGAAAGTTAAGAGAGTTTGCCTCTCATAAACCACCACTACAGGATATCTTAAATGGACTGCTCTAGAGGGAAGCACACCTAAGGCTAAAAAGATGTCACCAGAGAAAAAAAATCATAGCAAAGAAAGCAGACCATCCAAATACCAACTAAAGGCAAAGAATAAAACACCTATTATAGAAAGAATGGAGGAGGAGGAATAAGAAGGGAGAGAAAGAAAGAAACATCAGACTGTGTTTACAATAACTTAACAAGAAAGTTAAGTTAGATTGTTAGATAGTAAAGAAGCAACCCTTGAACCCTTGGTAACCACGAATCTAAAGCCAGCAATGGCAATAAGTACATACCTATCAATAATCACCCTAAATGTAAATGGACTGAATGCACCAATCAAAAGACACAGAGTAACAGAATGGATAAAAAGCAAGACCCATCTATATGCTGCCTACAAGAAACTCACCTCAAATCCAAAGATATACACAGACTAAAAGTGAAGGGATGGAAAAAGATATTTCATGCAAACAACAAAGAGAAAAAAGCAGGTGTTGCAGTACTTGTATCAGACAAAATAGACTTCAAAACGAAGAAAGTAGCAAAGATAAAGAAGGACATTACATAATGATAAAGGGGTCAGTCCAACAAGAAGATATAACCATTATAAATATATATGCACCCAACACAGGAGCGCCAGCATATGTGAGACAAATACTAACAGAATTAAAGGAGGAAATAGACAGCAATGCATTCATCTTAGGAGACTTCAACACACCACTCACTCCAGAGGACAGATCAACCAGACAGAAAATAAGTAAAGACACAGAGGCACTGAACAACACACTAGAACAGATGGACCTAACAGACATCTACAGAACTCTACACCAAAAACAACAGGTTACACATTCTTCTCAAGTGCACATGGAACATTTTCCAGAATAGACCACATACTAGGCCACAAAAAGAACCTCAGTAATTTCAAAAATATTGAAATCCTACCAAGCAACTTCTCAGATCACCAAGGTATAAAACTAGAAATAAATTTTAGAAAGAAATCAAAAAAAGCTCACAAATACATGGAGACTTAACAACACTCTCCTAATTAATCAATGGGTTAACGACCAAATCAAAACAGAAATCAAAGAATATATGGAGACTAATGACAACAACAACACAAAGCCACAACTTCTGTGGGACGCAGCAAAGGCAGTTCTAAGAGGAAAGTATATTGCAATCCAGGCCTATTTAAAGAAGGAAGAACATTCCCAAATGAATAGTCTAAAGACACAATTACTGAAATTGGAAAAAGAAGAACAAATGAGGCCCAAAGTCACCAGAAGGAGGGACATAATAAAGATTAGAGAAGAAATAAATAAAATTGAGAAGAATAAAACAATAGAAAAAATCAATAAAACCAAGAGCTGGTTCTTTGAAAAAATAAACAAAATAGATAAACCCCTAGCCAGACTCATTAAGAGGAAAAGAGAATCTACACACATAAACACAATCAGAAATGAGAAAGGAAAAATCACGACAGACCCCACAGAAATACAAATAATCATAAGAGAATATTATGAGAATCTATATGCTAACAAGCTGGAAAACATAGAAGAAATGGACAACTTCTTAGAAAAATACAACCTTCCAAGACTGACCAAGCAAGAAACAGAAAAACTAAACAGACCAATCACCAGCGACGAAATCGAATTGGTAATCAAAAAACTACCCAAGAACAAAACCCTGGGCCTGATGGATTCACCTCTGAATTCTACCAGACATATAGAGAAGAAATAACACTGATTCTCCTTAAAGTTTTCCAAAAAATAGAAGAGGAGGGAATACTTCCAAACTCATTCTATGAAGCCAGCATCACTCTAATACCAAAACCGGGCAAAGACCTCACCAAAAAAGAAAATTACAGACCAATATCCCTGATGAACGTAGATGCAAAAATACTCAACAAAATATTAGCAAACCGAATTCAAAAATACATCAAGAGGATCATACACCATGATCAAGTGGGATTCATCCCAGGGATGCAAGGATGGTACAACATTCGAAAATCCATCAACATCATCCACCACATCAACAAAAAGAAGAACAAAAACCACATGATCATCTCCATAGATGCTGAAAAAGCATATGACAAAATTCAGCATCCATTCCTGATTAAAACTCTCAACAAAATGGGTATACACGGCAAGTACCTCAACATCATAAAGGCTATATGTGACAAACCCACAGCTAACATCATACTTAATGGCGAAACGCTGAAAGCTTTTCATCTAAGATCGGGAACAAGACAGGGATGCCCACTCTCTCCACTGTTATTCAACATAGTACTGGAGGTCCTAGCCACAGCAATCAGACAAAACAAAGACATACAAGGCATCCAGATTGGTAAAGAAGAAGTCAAATTGTCACTATTTGCAGATGACATGCTACTGTACATAAAAAACCCAAATATTCCATTCCAAAACTACTAGAACTAATATCTGAATTCAGCAAAGTTGCAGGATACAAAATTAACACACAGAAATCTGTTGCTTTCCTATACACTAATGATGAACTAACAGAAAGAGAAATCAGAAAAACAGTTCCATTCACAATTGCATCAAAAAGAATAAAATACCTAGGAATAAACCTAACGAAGGAAGTGAAAGAACTGTAGTCTGAAAACTACAAGACACTCCTAATAGAAATTAAAGAGGACACTAACAAATGGAAATGCATCCCATGCTCTTTGCTAGGAAGAATAAATATTGTCAAAATGGCTATACTACCTAAAGCAATCTACAGATTCAATGCAATCCCTATCAAACTACCAACAGCTTTCTTCAATGAACTGGAACAAATAATTCTAAAATTCATATGGAACCACAAAAGACCCCGAATAGCCAAAGCAATCCTGAGAAGGAGGAATAAAACAGGGGGAATTACACTCCCTGACTTCAAGCTCTACTACAAAGCCACAGTAATCAAGACAATTTGGTATTGGCACAAAAACAGACCCACAGACCAGTGGAACAGAATAGAAAATCCAAACATTAACCCAAACATATACAGTCAATTAATATTTGATAAAAGTGCCTTGGATATACAATGGGGAGATGACAGCCTCTTCAGCAGCTGGTGTTGGAAAAACTGGACAGCTACATGTAAGAGAATGAAACTGGACTACTGTCTAGCCCCATACACAAAGGTAAACTCAAGGTGGATCAAAGACCTGAATGTAAGTCATGAAACCATAAAACTCTTAGAAAAAAACATAGGCAAAAATCTCTTGGACATAAACATGAGCAACTTCTTCATGAACATATCTCCCCGGGCAAGGGAAACAAAAGCAAAAATGAACAAGTGGGACTATATCAAGCTGAAAAGCTTCTGTACAGCAAAGGACACCATCAGTAGAACAAAAAGACATCCTACAGTATGGGAGAATATATTCATAAAAAACGTATCTGATAAAGGGTTGACATCCAAAATATATAAAGAACTCATGCACCTTAACAAACAGAAAGCAAATAATCCAATTAAGAAATGGGCAGAGGACATGAATAGACACTTCTCCAAAGAAGAAATTCAGATGGCCAACAGGCACATGAAAAGATGCTCCACATCGCTAATCATCAGAGAAATGCAGATTAAAACCACAATGAGATATCACCTCACACCAGTGAGGATGGCCAACATCCAAAACACAAACAACAAGAAATGTTGGCGAGGATGTGGAGAAAAGGGAACCCTCCTACACTGCTGGTGGGAATGCAAATTAGTTCAACCATTGTGGAAAGCAGTATGGAGGTTCCTCAAAAAACTCAAAATAGAAATACCATTTGACCCAGGAATTCCACTCCTAGGAATTTACCCTAAGAATGCAGCAGCCCAATTTGAAAAGGACAGATGCACCCCTATGTTTATTGCAGCACTATTTACAATAGCCAAGAAATGGAAGCAACCTAAGTGTCCATCAGTAGATGAATGGATAAAGAAGAGGTGGTACATATACACAATGGAATATTATTCAGCCATAAGAAGAAAACAAATCCTACCATTTGCAACAACATGGATGGAGCTAGAGGGTATTATGCTCAGTGAAATAAGCCAAGCCGAAAAAGACAAGTATCAAATGATTTCACTCATATGTGGAGTATAAGAACAAAGAAAAAAACTGAAGGAACAAAACAGCAGCAGACTCACAGAACCCAAGAACGGACTAATAGTTACCAAAGGGAAAGGGACTGGGGAAAATGGGCGGGAAGGGAGGGATAAGAGGGAAAAAGGGGCATTACGATTAGCAGATGTAATGTTGGGGGGGCACGGGGAGGGCAGTACAACTCAGAGAAGACAAGTAGTGATTCTATAGCATCTCACTACGCTGATGGACAGTGACTGTAATGGGGTTGGTGGGGGGGACCTGATGAAGGGGTAGTTTAATAATCGCAATACTGCACATGTAATTGTAAAAAATGATAATAAAATAAATTATATTAAAAAAAAATTCAAGCATAGTGATGGACAGTGACTGTAATGGGGTATGTGGTGGGGACTTGATAATGGGGGGAACCTAATAACCACAATGTTGTTCATGTGATTGTATATCAATGATACCTTAATAAAAAATTTTCAAGCATAAAAAAAAAAAAGAAATGAGAAAGGAAAAGTCATGACAGATCCCACAGTAATACAAATTATAAGAGAATATAATGAGAATCTATATGCTAACAAGCTGGAAAACCTAGAAGAAATGGACAACGTTTTAGAAAAATACAACCTTCCAAGACTTACCAAACAAGAAACAGAAAAACTAAACAGACCAATCACCAGCAAAGAAATAGAAGCGGTAATCAAAAAACTACCCAAGAACAAAAGCCCCGGACCAGATGGATTCACCTCTGAGTTCTATGAGACATATAGAGAAGAAATAACACTCATTCTCCTTAAAGTTTTCTAAAAAATAGAAGAGGAGGGAATACTTCCAAACTCATTCTATGAAGCCAGCATCAATCTAATACCAAAACCAGGCAAAGACCTCACAAAAAAAGAAAACTATAGACCAATATCCCTGATGAATGTGGATGCAAAAATACTCAACAAAATATTAGCAAACCGAATTCAAAAATACATCAAGAGGATCATACACCATGATCAAGTGGGATTCATCCCAGGGATGCAAGGATGGTACAACATTCGAAAATCCATCAACATCATCCACCACATCAACAAAAAGAAGAACAAAAACCACATGATCATCTCCATAGATGCTGAAAAAGCATTTGACAAAATTCAGCATCCATTCATGATTAAAACTCTCAAGAAAATGGGTATAGAGGGCAAGAACCTCAACATCATAAAGGCCATATATGACAAACCCACAGCTAACATAATACTTAATGGCGAGAATCTGAGAGCTTTTCATCTAAGATCGGGAACAAGACAGGGATGCCCACTCTCTCCACTGTTATTCAACATAGTACTGGAGGTCCTAGCCACAGCAATCAGACAAAACAAAGACATACAAGACATCCAGATTGGTAAAGAAGTCAAATTGTCACTATTTCCAGATGACATGATATTGTACATAAAAAACCCTAAAGACTCCACTCCAAAACTACTAGAACTAATAACTGAATTCAGTAAAGTTGCAGGATACAAAATTAACACAGAGAAATCTGTTGCTTTCCTATACACTAATGATAAACTAACAGAAAGAGAAATCAGAAAAACAATTCCATTCACAATTGCATCAAAAAGAATAAAATACCTAGGAATAAACTTAACAAAGGAAGTGAAAGACCTGTACCCTGAAAACTACATGACATTCCTAAGAGCAATTAAAGAGGACACTAACAAATGGAAGTGCATCCCATGCTCTTGGCTAGGAAGAATAAATATTGTCAAAATGGCTATACTACCCAAAGCAATCTACAGATTCAACGCAATCCCTATCAAACTACCAACAGCTTTCTTCAATGAACTGGAACAAATAATTTTAAAATTCATATGGCACCACAAAAGACCCCAAATAGCCAAAGCAATCCTGAGAAGGAGGAATAAAACAGGGGGAATTACGCTCCCTGACTTCAAGGTTTACTACAAAGCCACAGTAATCAAGACAATTTGGTATTGGCACAAAAACAGACCCACAGATTAGTGGAATAGAATAGAAAATCCAAATATCAACCCAAACACATACAGTCAATCAATATTTGATAAGGGAGCCTTGGATATACATTGGGGAGATGACGGCCTCTTCAGAAGCTGGTGTTGGAAAAACTGGACAGCTACATGTAAGAGAATGAAACTGGACTACTGTCTAGCCCCATACACAAAGGTAAACTCAAGGTGGATCAAAGACCTGAATGTAAGTCATGAAACTATAAAACTCTGAGAAAAAAATATAGGCAAAAAGCTCTTGGACATAAACATGAGCAACTTCTACATGAACATATCTCCCCGAGCAAGGGAAACAAAAGCAAAAATGAACAAGTGGGACTATATGAAGCTGAAAAGCTTCTGTACAGCAAAGGACACCATCAGTAGAACAAAAAGACTTCCTACAGTATGGGAGAATATATTCATAAATGACATATCCGATAAGTGGTTAACATCCAAAATATATAAAGAACTCACGCACCTCAACAAACAAAAAGCAAATAATCCATTTAAGAAATGGGCAGAGGACATGAATAGACACTTCTCCAAAGAAGAAATTCAGATGGCCAACAGCCACATGAAAAGATGCTCCACATCACTAATCATCAGAGAAATGCAGATTAAAACCACAATAAGATATCACCTCACACCAGTGAGTTTGGCCAACATCCAAAACACAAACAACAACAAATGTTGATGAGGATGTGGAGAAAAGGGAACCCTCCTACACTGCTTGTGGGAATGCAAATTAGTTCAACCATTGTGGAAAGCAGTATGGAGGGTCCTCAAAAATCTCAAAATAGAAATACCATTTGACCCAGGAATTCCACTCCTAGGAATTTACCCTAAGAATGCAGCAGCCCAGTTTGAAAAAGGCAGATGCACCCCTATATTTTTTGCAGCACTATTTACAATAGCCAAGAAATGGAAGCAACCTAAGTGTCCATCAGTAGATGAATGGATAAAGAAGATGTGGTACATATATACAATGGAGTATTATTCAGCCATAAGAAGAAAACAAATCCTACCATTTGCAACAACATGGATGGAACTAGAGGGTATTAAGCTCAGTGAAATAAATCAAGCTGAAAAAGACAAATACCAAATGATTTCACTCATATGTGGAGTATAAGAACTAAGGGAAAAAAAAACTGAAGGAACAAAATAGCAGGAGACTCACAGAACCCGAGCACAGACAAATAGTTACCAAAGGGAAAGGACTGGGGAGGATGGGTGGGAAGGGAGGGGTAAAGGGGAAGAAGGGACATTGCGATTAGCAGATGTAATGTTCGGGGGGCAGGGGTGGGCTGTACAACCCAGAGAGGTCAAGTATTGACTCTATGGCATCTCACTAAGCTGATGTACAGTGACTGCAATGGGGTTGGGGGAGGGGAACCTGATGAAGGGGGTAGTGTAATCACCATAATATTACTCATTTAATTGTAGATTAATGACAGCAAAATAAACTTAAAAAAAACAAAAGACATAGAGTTAATGAATGGATAAATAAAACAAAACCCATCTATATGCTACCTACAAGAGACTCACTTCAAATCCAAAGACATACCCCGACAAAAAGTGAAGGGATGTAAAAATATATTTCATGCGAACAATGCAGAGAAAAAAGCAGGAGGTGCAGTAGTTGTATCAAATAAAATAGACTTCAAAAGAAATAAAGCAAAAAGAGACAAAGAAGGACATTACATAATGATAAAGGTGTCAGTCCAACAAGAAGATATAACTATAATAAATATCTATGCACCCAACACAGGAGCACCTACATATGTGAAACAAATACTTACAGAATTAAAGGGGGAAATAGAATGCAATGAATTCATTTTAAGAGACTTCAACTCAGTCCAAAGGACAGATCAGCCAGACAGAAAATAAGTAAAGAGACAGTGGCACTGAAGAACAAATTAGAACAGATGAACCTAAAAGACATCTACACAACACTCCACTGAAAAGCAGAAGGATGCACATTCTTCTCAATTGCACATGGAACATTTCCAAGAATACATCATATACTAGGCCACAAAAAGAGCCTCAGTAAATTCAGAAAGACTGAAATTATACAAACCAGCTTCTGTGACCACAAAGGTATTAAACTATAAATAAATTGAGCTAAGAAAGTGAAAAAGCCCACAAAGTCATGGAAGCTTAACAACGAGCTCCTAAATAATCAATGGATCAATGACCAAATAAAAACAGAGGTCAAGCAATATATAGAAAAAATGAAAACAATAACTCAACACTGCACAATCCATGGGTCACAGAGAAGATTGTGTTAAGAGGAAGTATATTGCAATACAGTCCTACCTCAAGAAAGAACAATCCCAAATGAACAGTCTAAACTCACAATTAATGAAACTAAAAAAAGAAAAAACATATGAAGTCCAAAGACAGCAGAAGGAGGGACATATTTAAGATTAGAACAGAAATAAATAAAATTGAGAAGAATAAAACAATAGAGAATCAATGAAAGCAGGATCTGGTTCTTTGAGAAAATAAACAAAATAGATAAAACCCTAAGGCAGACTTATGAAGAAAAAAAGAGACCCTACACAGATAAACAGAATCAGAAAAGAGAAAAGAAAAATCACTACAGACACCACAGAAATACAAATAATTATTAGAGAATACTATGAAAAACTATATGATAACAAATTGCATAACCTAGAAAAAATGGACAACTTTCTAGAAAAATACAACCTTCCAAGGCTGACCCAAGAAGAAATCAAAAATCTGAAAAGACCAATTGCCAGCAAGGAAATTGAATTGATAGTCAAAAAGCTACCTAAGTACAAAACCCCTAGACCAGAGGGTTCACCACTGAATTTAATCAAACATTTAGTGAAGAGCTAAGACACATTTTCCTTAAAGTTTTCCAAAAAGTAGAAGAAGAGGGAATACTTCAAAATTCATTCTATGAGGCCAGCATCACTCTTAATACCAAAACCATCCAAAACACCACAAAAAAGGAAAATTACAGACCCATATCCCTGATGAACATAGATGCAGAAATACTCAACAAAATATAAGCAAACTGAATTTAAAAATACATAAAAAAAGATCATCAATCATGATCAAATAGGATTTATTCCAGGGATGCAAGGATGGTACACTTGAAAATCCATCAACATCATACATCCCATCAAAACAAAAGGACAAAAGCCACATGATCATCTCCATAGATGCTGAAAAAGTACTTGACATATTCAGCATCCATTCATGATAAAAACTCTCAAAAAAATGGCTATAGAGAGCAAGTACCTCAACATAATAAAGGCCATATATGACGAACCCACAGCGAACATAATACTTAATAGCGAGAAGCTGAAAGCTTTTCCTTTAAGATTGGAAAAAAAGAAGGATGCCCACTATCTGCACTTTTATTCAACATAGTTCTGGAGATCCTAGCTGCAGCAATCGGACAACACAAAGAAATAAAAGGCAACCAGATTGGTAAGGAAGAAAAACTGTCACTGTTTGCAGATGATATGATAAGGTACATAAAAAACCCTAAAGACTCTACTCCAAAACTACAAGAACTAATATCTGAATTCAGCAAAGTTGCAGGATACAAAATTAATACACAGAAATCTATTGCATTCCTATATACTAATGATGAACTAGCAGAAAGAGAAATCAGGAAAACAATTCCGTTCACAATGCATCAAAAAGAATAAAAACCTAGGAATAAACCTAACAAAGAAAGTGAAAGACCTATACCCTGAAAACTGCAAGACACTCATGTGAGAAATTAAAAAAGACACCAGTAAATGGAAAATGGAAATACATCCCGTGCTCATGAATAGGAAGAATTAATATTGTCAAAATGGCCATCTTGCCTAAAGCAGTCTACAGATTCAATACAATCCCTATCAAAATACCAAGAACATTCTTCAATGAACTACAGCAAATAGTTCTAAAATTCATATGTAACCACAAAAGACCCCAAATAGCCAAAGCAATCCTGAGAAAGAAGAATAAAGCTGGGGGAATTATGCTCCTCTACTTCAAGCTCTACTACAAAGCCACAGTAATCAAGACAACTTGGTGCTGGCACAAGAAGAGACCCATATCAATGGAACAGAATGAAGAGCCCAGATATAAATCCAACATATATGTCAAATAATATATGATAAATTAGCATGGACATACCATGGGGAAACGACAGCCTCTTCAGCATCTGCTGTTGGCAAAACTGGACAGTTACATGTAAGAGAATCAAAGTGGATTATTGTCTAACCCCATACACAAAAATGAACTCAAAGTGGATCAAAGAACTAAATGTATGGCATGAAACCATAAAACTCTTAGAAGAAAACATAGGCAAAAATCTCTTGAATATAAACATCAGCAACTTTTTCCTGAACTCATCTCTTCAGGTAAGGAAAACAAAAGCAAAAATGATCAAATGGGACTACATAAAACTAAAAAGCTTCTGTACTGCAAAGGACACCATCAGCAGAACAAAAAGGCATCCTACAGTATGGAAGGATATTTTTGTAAATGACATATCCAACAAGGGGTAACATTCAAAATATATAAAGAATATACACACCTCAACACCAAAAAAGCAAATAACTGGATTAAAAAATGCTAGGATGTAAACAGTCAATTCTCCAAAGAAATTCAGATTGCTAACAGGCACATGAAAAGATGCTCCACATCGCTAATTACCAGAGAAATGCAAATTAAAACCACAATGAGATATCATCTCACACCGGTTAGGATGGCCAACACTGAAAAGACTAGGAACAACAAACACTGGTGAGGATGCAGACTTTAAGGACATCCTTCCTACACTGCCAGTGGGAATGTCAATTAGTTCAACCATTAAGGAAAGCAATATGGGGTTCCTCATAAAACTAAAAATAGAAATACCATTCGACCTGGGAATTCCACTCCTAAGAATTTACGCAAAGAAAACAAGTTCACAGATTCAAAAAGACATATGTGACCCCTATGTTTATTGCAACACTATTTACAATAGCCAAGATATGAAGCAACTTAAGTGTCCATTAGTAGATGAGTGGATAAATAAGAGGTGATATATATACACAATGGAATACTATTCAGCCATAAGAAGAAAACAAATCCTACCATTTGCAACAACATGGATGGAACTGGAGGGTATTATGCTAAGTGAAATAAGCCAGGCATAGAAAGACAAGTATCAAATGATTTCACTCATTGGTGTAGTATAAAAACAAAGAAAAAACTGAAGGAACAAAACAGCAGAAGACTCACAAACTCCAAGAAGGGACTAGTGGTTACAAAGGGGGAGGGGTGGAGGAAGGTGGGGGGGGGAGGAGAAAGGGATTGAGGGGTATTATGATTAGTTCACATGGTGGGGGGAGTCATGAGGAAGACAGTGTAGCACAGAGAAGACAAGTAGTGACTGTGACATCTTACTACACTGATGGACAGTGACTTCAATGGGGTATGGGTGGACTAGATAATATGGGTGAATGTAGTAACCACATTGTTTTTCATGTGAAACCTTCATAAGAGTGTATATCAATGATATCTTAATAGATAATAAAAATAAAAATAAAATGATTGTAGATTTCATTTAAGCTTCTAATTGCTTTAAAATGTAATTAATATCAGCTGTTGTCATCTCAGAAGACTGAAATTTTTCTGAAATGAAATAATTATAAAAAATACTATGTGAAAACTACAAAGACTTAAAAGAGACTACTGAATTTGGCATTACTAACAGTAGTATACTAGGTCTTTATAATGTTGAATAAGTAGCATAATTTGTGATTTTGTTCAAATAACTGGATGAAATTTCAGGAAATAAGTAATAATCTATGACTTACCTGTGTGTCTATTTTATTGCTCATCAAATATCACTTATTCCTCAAAAGAACAATGAGATATACACATTAATAAATGAGTTCACTATCTTGGATAATTGCTGAATTTCAGCCACATAAAACAAGACTTTTACACATACTTTATCATTTTTTTTTACTTATGAAGGTATATTAGTCGAGACAAATTATATTTCATTTAACAGTTTGTCTTAACTGAAAATGTTTAAAAGCATGTTATGTGTCTTCTTGCCCTGGCTCATCAATATTTTGATCTAGGCCTGCCCCAAAATGACCACTGATGAAGCCTTCTGGTTTTGGATCTTCTGGAAGTCACCTTTGTATAAATAAAAACATGTAGGCTGAATGTGTCCTAGCTGTGTGTTTAAAGATATGGTACTTAACTATCATAAGGCACTAAAAATTTTCTTCCTTTATTCATCTTCCAAGGTGTATTAATTAGATATTTACATTTCATTTGTCCATTTGCCATTTTCATTTCTATAATTATATTTAAATTTCTATTTCTTTAGGTATCTGATATAGACCATAACCTTTTTCTTCATATAAGACTAGGAAATTAATGTTCCTTTACTAGACCATACCTTATCTCTCCCACTATTTAACCTCTGCTTGCTATATTTTACATGTATTATGTCAAGGTATGGAATTTTTAGTTTACATTTTAAAAATACAGTTGAGCCCTCTGTTGATAAAGAGACACTGAAAATATCAAATAAAACATTTTGCTTATGAGATACTTATTATGTTAATATAATTGTCAACCACTTGTTTAAGTCATACATTGGGCCATTCATAATCTTTCTGGGCTATTATATCTGAAAGGAAGAAAATCATTTCAATAGCCTAGACCACTTCCAATAGTGACTATCTTCCCCAGGGTACCAGGAGGGTGGCTTTTCATTTCATGTTATACCAGATACTGATTTCTCCCAGAAAGGAATTGAATCAAAATGAAGCAAATAAGGTATATAGGTAACATCCATTCTATGGGCCTGATCATGGTTGTGATGAAGATTTGGTATATCCAGAAGTTTTTACATAGAGATTTACATAAAACCAAAATCTCTCTGTTCCCTCTCTTACACATGTTGACTCTTGCATGATACTCTCTGAGGAGTTTTTACTATGCCTCTAAAACAATAAAGAACTATAATTGGCACTTACTCCTGCTTTTTCAAAATAATCTCATTTTAATAAGGAGAACATTCTGCTTCTATTTCATGTTATTTTGCTGGTAGTTGACATAGTTATTTTTAATTTTTTTATCATCATTCCTGTATGATTGCTTTTGCTTATTTTTAGAAATTATCTCTTAAATTACATTTAATTTTTGTTCAAATGTTTTAAAACAGGGAGACCTAATTTTTAAAAAATTAATCCTCATTGGTTATCAATTTCAGTATAAAATAGTATAATTGTATTTAGGGTGGAAAATATAGTCCTTGTCACTAAACCTTTGCCATTCAAAGAGCAAGCTTTGACATTCAAAGTTCAAGGTCAAATGGACTCTACTCTCTTAAAGCACAGTTTAAATAACTTGTTTAAGGACATAGAACCCAATAGGTTGGTGTTAGAACCTGTCTACTCTAAGCGTTCTCTAGCATCCAGTGCTACTGACGAAATCTGATGTCAGTTCAATTTATATTTATATTTAGGTGAATGAATTTTTATGAAAACCTCAAGAATTGCATCTGTATTTTTGATGTAAGGATATTTCATAAGAGTATTTCTAGGTGTGGACATTTTCCATTCTGCTTCACACTCAGTAGGCACATACTTCTATAGATCAACTTGTTCACTTCTCAAAAGTTTTCCAAATATTTTTATGTGTAGTCCCTCCCCTTTTCCTCCCCTTGTACCATCATTTTCTCTAGTCTCTTTTTATAGAATGTTTATTATTTGGATATGGAGTATCCTGGCCTAATTCCTTATGTCTGTCAACTTTCCTGATTATTCCCATCTCTTCATTTTTTTTTTCCTTTTCTCTACACTCTGGAAATTTATTTTAAATGTACATGCCAGGCATTATTTTGATTCTATTATGAAAATGTATTTAAGAATATTCTAAGATATCTATTACATTCTCTTTAAAGGTGATTCAATTTCTTAGAGACCAGATACCACTTTTGAGCTTGCCCTATGTAATACTTATAATTTCTCTATGGCTACAGGAGTGGGAAACTAGGCAATCTGGATCTCTTATCCATATATATAGTTTTCAAAGTATTTAACTTATTATTAAACCAGAGCCTACATCTATTTTCTATATTTTCTGACTTAGGCCCTAATCATTCTCAGGGATCTGCCAGTAAGAAAAGACCTACTTGAGGCTGCCTATACAGTGTATACTTTAGCTGCAAAATTTTCTATTTTGGCTTATCCCCTTTCCTTTTCTAACACACCTACTCAATTTTTAAGAAATACATCTGCTGTTAGTCTCTAATAACCTACTCCTCTTCAATTATTAGTTCTGTTGTATATTTATTCCTCTTTGTTTTTAATGTATTTCAGTGAGATTTTGGAAGAAAGGGAATGTAAATGCATATATTCCCAATTTAAGCCATAAATCTGATGCCTGGAAATTATTTTTATTGTTATGAAAGCTATACTTTTAAAATTAATTTGAAAATTATAAAATTCTATGGTTTCTGGCTATAGAAATTGTTTGATTCATGAATATTATTAATTCAGCCACAAAGTTTTAATACTATTTCCCTGATCTCTTTTTCCTGTAAGATCTAGCAAATATTTAACAGCTCTTATTCCCTTTTGCAAAATGTGTTTTTCCCACTCCTTTTTTTCCTCCTATAACTGCTAGAAAGTTATTATGTCTGTTCTACTTGTTTTTGTGTGACAAGTTCACTGTCCTAGAGCTCTGTTCTATGTCTTCATCTTTCATTTCCATAGTGAGCAGTGTGAGCTACCTCAAGCAGTCTTTTAAGGGCTTCCATCTTTCCTTCTCTTTTTCATTGATATCCTTGTGACTGAAATATTATCATGCACCTCCAGGCCACTCAAGAGCAGTCACAGTTCTCATTCATCTTGAAACTCCAATAATTGAAGTCCTTTACTTGCTCATATCTTTCTGTTGGATGTAACATTTGCCTGTTGCAAGAAATTTCCATTTTGTTTCAAGACTACAGATAGGTGCTTAAATGTACACTACATTTAAGAATAAGCTCTCCTCCCAAGACTCTAAAAATTCCTCTTCTCAGCCACTGCTGAACATGCCCTTCAGATTATAGAAGGTGAAAAGCAGATCATCATGAATAAATAATTTATCTAGTCTGCCCCTTAAAAGAAAAAATGATACAAAATTCTACCTGAAGTTTTCAAAGTGTCTTCCATAGATCTTTTTCTTTTTAGGCACAGGACTATAAACTTCTAAAAAGGGGTAACGAGAAATCCCTAAAGATGCTTAATGCATCTATCAAGATTTTTTACCCTTAGAACTTTGTAGGAAGTCCCAAACTACTTGTTATTTCCTGTCTGAATTGCTCATCTTTCTAAATCATTCATTTACCAATCCTCCTCTGGTACTCACCCACAGAACTGGAAAATCCCTGACTAAAATTCTTGTGTACTTTGGGGCTACATATGACATTTTGTACATCCCATTAAAACTTTCTAAGGTCAATTCACTTTGAGTAAATAGTATTAACTACTGTGGAACATGGTAGCAATAGGAGGAACTGCTCCTAAAATAAGAATAATTTGTGTTTGGATTTTTTTGACCCTTCTCTTCTTTAATCAAGGTGTTGAAAATTGATTAGTATCCCTTCTCAGACTTAAAATGTTTTGAACAAGTGCTCAATCTCTGGCAAAGGTAAGTCAAGATTCCCTTGGTGGTAAGAAAGTAAAGGTAAACTTAAATGTTTTCTTTATGCCACCAAGTCAGAACTTTTAAAAAGTTTATGTAACAACATATAATTGATCTTCTACAGAGAGATTGCCTTTTAAAAGATTCTCTAATTAAATAAAAAGCTGTATGATTATTGTCTGCATCACTGGATTTTCTTGATAAAAAAGATTGAAATGAACATTCTAGCAACTGAAAAATAGTGATCAGCAATGTCACAGAAACTCAATACACTGACATTTTTATGGAGAGACTACTCCCCATTCAAGAACATTTACTAGTAAATTCATCTCTATTCTGCTGAGTGAGGCAGAAATACTACTGGATAGAGAGAATGGAGGCTTATAGCAAAACTCTCATTCATTCATACTGACAGGATGTTTGTGGGAAATGACTGTTAATAATATACTGTGGAGTGCAGTGATGCAAAATTAATTGATTCATTTAACAGACTTTGAGAATCCTTCTAATCAGATTTCGCTGGTTCTTTTTAAAAAGGTTAGAGATTCACTCAAAAGGTCAGAGCAATTTAAAAGTCTAAAAAAAGCCCTTCTCCCTTCCAGCATACCCACCACACAAGCTTTGCATTAGCAATCCAGAAAACTGTACGAGGGGACTAAGGAAACTGTCAGGATTCAGTGTGACATCCAAAAAGTACACAGGGTATAATACATTTATCACGTGCAAAATTTAATTGTCAATATCTATGTTTACAAAATAACGAGGGTAACTATATATTTTGATAAAATGTATTCAACATGTACTTCAGAAACTCCCACCAGTATTAAGATAGTAGACTCATATCTCTTGTTAAACTAATGAAATAAATGATGTTTTAGCTGTCCTACAGTCCATACCCATTGTGTACATTATGTCTCATGTTTCCCTGGCCTGAACCTCCTTAAAAAAATGGAGATAACAGATCCTTATTTAATAATAGCCTTTATTGTAGTATATCTAAAATTTCAACCTCTATACTCATGCCATAGTTTCAAATTTCATTTCATATTACTATGTGACCTTGGACAAACAATATAACTTTTACCTCGATTTTCTTATCCTCAAAATGGGAATATTTATATCTATCCTCTAGTTGTTTGAAGTATTGAGAAAAATCATGTAAAGCCTTATCAACTGCCACATCAGAATCACTCATTAAATGTTATCATTATTAGCATGATTTTCCTCTTACGTGGCACAGGATTTTCATTACAGTAAAATGTGACACCTCCTCAGTTCTTCATAACCTTAGTTCCTTGAAGCAGCTTACATAGTCCCTTAAACTATTGCTATAGAGATCTCTGATATTACAAAAAAAGTGTTTTTTCTCTACCTCTGGAAATGACCTGCAAGCCAATTGCACACATGGGTCACTTTTTTCCTAATTTTCAATGTTATTGTTTTTGTTGGTGGTGTTGGGGATTTTTGTTTGGCTTGCTTTTTTTGTGGTCCTGGTTACTCAAAGATTCACAGAGTGGGGTCACTTCTCCTCAATCCTAGTGCTACTGTGGCTGCTTTTAAGTGTGTGGCTATCTTCTAAAGCAGTAAGGACATCCATTTTTCATCTTGTTTTGAGGTCCTATTACATACTCTCTATCTTACCCCAGGAAATAAAAAGCACTTTGATCTACCCATGGAAAGAAATTACCTGCTTTCTACTCTGCCCCTGGCTCTTCAAACCCTAGAACCTCCCTCACTCCACAGGCTGCCTGCAATTCAGGTTCAGATACATTTCCTAAAGTGGATTTACATCTACTACCTGCAATTCTCCCAATTCCCAGTACCTATATAAATGTAATGTATGGAACAATATAAAACATTGAGGTTAGAACTATTTTGTCAGCCACTGATATCCTCACCAAGTTTTAGAACTACCACATATATATTTTCTCTTAATTTGGACAACCAATGACTGTCTCATCAATTTAGACTTCAGTGATAAATTAACTATTACTCTTTCTTCAAAAACCACTTTATTTTTATTCTTTCTTTTCACTGACTATCAAGGGATTATGACTAACCAAAATATATGTAAATGCTTGTGAACAACTAATGCCATTTTGTTTTTTTACTCCTCATTCAAGTCATCCTCTAATATCAGTTTAAAATAGAAGATATGTTGCAAATTTAAAGATGTGAAACAGTGTGACCAATGTTGAGACAGGGACTGTGGGTGTAGTCAGAGTAGGGTGAGGGCATCCAGAATAAGCAAGGCAGGATATTTGCAGTCAGAGCAATGTAACTACATGCAAGGAAACCCCCTACCAAAACTGTGTTAAACTTTAAGCTCTGTGGTCATTCTTCAATAAGATCAGTTACCGTTCCACAGATAAAGAAGAGTAGCACATGTTTTTATTATGCTAATCATTTGTAATCATATGTAAGATTGACTTTAGCATACTAAAAGGCCCAGGCCTATGTGCTGTCTTTCCTGTTTCAGATCTCATGAGGTGATTTTGCAAACTCAGCAAACTAATTTAGCATGCAAGTCCAGCCATAACACAGTAAAAGGCAAGAAGGATTCCACCTTAAAGATAAGACTGCACTTAATTTATTCTTCAGCATACAATGCCTCAGCCCACCTTGAGGTCAGGCTGAGCAGGTGGCCTTGTTTCATATGCCCCCAGACCAAGATGCTGGTATCTCAGAGAGAAATCAACAGAGCAGGAGGTTACTTGTATCAAGTTACTTGTAAATATTCTAGGACAGTTTAATAAGTCCACACCCGTAAGCTTTTTTCATGTTCTCGAAAAATCCTCATCTGCCTCTAAAACCCCTAGACAACACACCACACGGGAGTCTCTTGTCCCCTCCTGGCATGAGCCAGGAGCTCTGTTCTTTCACTTTATATCTAAATAAAAGCCTGTACCTTGCTCTCCTACCTTGACTGTTTGCTAAGCTCATTCTTTGGCTTCATGAACAAGAACCCCAGCATCAATGTTTTCTAGTCCATATGATTTTCTATTATCAATATGATTATGAGTTTATATATTTAACTCAAAATATTTTATAACAAGTTAAAAAACTCCTGAAACATAAGGTAGATTCTACCTTTATTATCTACACATAAACACACAAACACACATACATACATATTTTTTAAAAATATTACACCTGTCTTCTCTAGGGAAACTTATTTTTTTCCCCTAGTCTACAAAGCTCTGTCAGAGAAAAAAAAATTACTTTAATAAATGCCTCTACTAGTACATTCATGGAAAAATCTGCTGGTGAGCATTGTAAGACTGCAGATAATGGAGGAAGGGATGAGTCTCACTGGAGGAACTTGACTTGAGCCCAATAATGAAAAGAATGGTGAATGTCACTCAAATGATTCAACGGAAGGTCCCTAGCTGCAGTTCCCACCTAAAACAAGTGTTGCAATACTCTCTCCCCAGCAACCCAGCATGACCAATCATCAGTGATCACGACACCCACACTGGCCAATTAGTTCTGTAAATACCGTCAGAGCTCTCCCAGGATCCTTGATAAGCCTGTCGCCCCTCCTGCTGGGAGCCACTTCCCTGGCCTGTGGATATGCAGACCAGTGAACCTCGCCCCGGATTGCACTAATAAATTTTTTTGGCTCCTTTGTTGCTGCTTGCCTGGTCCGGTTTCATCTACCTTACATTTGGTGCCAAAACCTGAGAGGACGGGGTGGGGCCCCAGTGGCTCCCCTCTCCTCTCGTGACCCAGGACCTCTCTCCAGAACAGGACCTGATCCCAGGGCCTAAGACAACTTGGTGAGTCCCTCGTTTTCCCTGCTCCCTCCTCCTACCCTCTGCGGAGTGCTCAGTCCGAGATCGCGACCGCGTGTGCACACCCCTCTGGCCTGTGCCTATTTGGCTCCGGTGTAGCAGAGATGTCCCTATCTCCAGACTGCCAAATCTGTTTTTTTTTCCATCCCTAACCAGAGTAGATCCAGGATGCTGGACCTGCTCATTTAGGGACCCAGGGATAGAGGTGATAGTCTTGGGAAGCCAGCACTCAAAACCTGAGGCACAGACCCCATTGAAGTGTCTTATTTCCCATCTTACTACTCTGGACTTATCCGAGGATATCCATTAATGGAAGCTGATCTTCCTTTGTTCCTGGGCCTGGCCCCAATATCCTCTGGATAACCAGTCTTGCTGGCCCCCTGAGGGAACTTTTGATTTTGGCCTCCTCACTGATCTCAGCAACTATTGTCACTGGACTGGAAAATGGTCCAAGGTTCCCTACATCCAGGCCTTTTGGGCATTGTGCTCCTGCGTAGACCTCTGTGTCAAGTGTCCCTAGGTCCAGATCCTCCTCGCCAGGCCCCCAACAGGGGCTACCAACCTCCCACTGCGCAGGAATCTTCCATTGCAGATCCCCCAGAAGACCCTGGCCTCCCCCCTCCAGCCCCTACTCCTCCTTCTCCATCTCTCATGTCTCCTTCTCCTCAACCATCTGCCCCTTCCCAACCCCCTCCCTATTTGCCCTCCAGTGCCCAGTGCTCTTCCGTTCAGGTCTCTTCTGTGCCTACCCCTGGGTCACCTCCCATTGCACCCCTCCCCTATCCAGCTTCCCCCACAAACTGCCATCTTTAATTCTTCCTTTGTCTTCGACTTCAGTCCCCCCAAGCTCAGTCAATTCCCTTCCCCCACCTGCCTCTGTTCCCGCCATGGGGAAACAACCAACCGCCTCCAGTCCTACTGGCATCACATCTAACTCCTCTATTTCTGGCCATACTCCCTCCACCCACAAGTTATACCCCCCTCTTCCATCAGAGCCGCCATCTTGTCCTTCTCCTACATTGCTTCCTACTCCCACCTTACTGCCATCTTATATCCCCAAGCCACCTCCTAACTAGGCCAGCCCTCTGGTCACTAGATCCCAGGCCCAATTACTGGCACCCTTCGGTAAGTGGCTGGCGCTGAAGGACTGGTTTGAGTACATGTCCCTTTCTGCCTGGGAGACTGTCTCAGACAGAAAAATGCCTGGGCTCACACTCTGCCAATCCAACTGCCTATACTCAGGAGTTTTGGTACGTCACTCAACTGACTCAATCTGTATGTTTGTGTGTCTAAGTATAAATGAAAATATTTTTCTAACTCCGGATAGTATTAATAAGAATTAATTGATTTAAAGACAAGCGCTTGTGAAAAATTGGGGATTTCTAAAACTACTTAAAGTAATAAAGAAAACATCTCTGCTTGCTAGAAAAGATGTGTGTTTTAATAAAAGAAGGTATAAGGAATGGAGATTCATTTTATTTAGGGTAAAAGAAGGTAACTGTTCTAAAGTACAGGTGTTTATTTAAAGAGGGAGAACAGTGAATGTAATAAGAAAGTTTGTGGAAAAATTAATACAGTCATGTGAAATTAAAGCAAATAAGTCTTGATATCAAGTACACAGCAAAACTAGAATTTTTTTGTTTGTTATAAGAACAAAGGTTTATTAGTCTACCATTAATGTTGAAAGATTGCAAAAGTTTTTCTAATTGTTTTATCAAAACAGTTTCTCATGCTTATAGTCTCAATGAGTTATGAGTTTTAAAAAAAATGAAATCTAATATTAAAAGGACTAAAAGCTAAGCTTTGCTAACAACTGTGTAACCTTCTGTATTTGCCTTTAAAATCTTTTATTTAAGTCATTCTCGTTAAATAGATAAGTATTGTTTCATAGTGACTTATGATTCTATTTAGGCTATTTAGGCAAGTGACATAAAAACTTTGACAGCCTCCCAAAATCAAATCCAAAAAGGTGCTTTTTACATCTAGGTCACTGTGATATTTTCCAGAGGGCCCCTGGAACATGTCAGAGGAAATTTTTCTCACTGGGAAAGTATTTGGCTAATTTAGCTTATTTATCTGATACATATTTACCTGGAAAACACTCTCCAAGGGAATAATGCTAAACTTTGTTACTGAATGTTTTATGTTACAGAAATATCCGAATTTCCTTATGTCAACTCTTTTACAGTAAGCTCTCATCAAATCTTTAACCATTGTCATTTGTAAGTTTTTTGTCATTTATAGTCACTGTTTGATAACTCCTAAACTAGTAAAGAACTACATTTCAGCCAAGCAAGTATTAGTTACATAAGATTAAGTAAACTAAAGAAAATGATTTTGTGGCTTTTTGTTTCAAATGTTGCTGATAAAGTATTTTAAGCTTTTTCTCTTAAGCTGACTGACAACACTTTAGTAAATGACAATAGCATTATAAGCAGAATTGAAACATTTATCTTTCTTTCTACATGACCACTCCAGAATTTAAAAACTTTCAGTGAGTATTTTTATATTTTATGGCAGTATATTTATTTGCATAAACTCAGTAAGAATCTGCTTTCCTTGTCCTTGTAACAGGACCAATCAAAAGCACTGGTTATGTTATCAAGGCTTTGACTGGAATATCATACCTGAAAGAAACGTGTGTAAACTCAGATATGAACAGACAGCTTTAAGGAATTAAGATTGATTTTATAGAGCCAACAAAGTCCCTCAGAAGAACTGGCCTGGTACCTTGCTTACAGGGTTCCCAGAAGCCTTACCAGGTGAGTAAGAAAGGTCACTTCCTGGCAGGTTCAGGAACCTCAGGAAAATCTTGGCAACCTCAAGAAGAGAGGAATTCACCCAAATATACAGGTACTGCGGCAAAACCTGATGGCAAGTCTGGCTTGGCTTTCTGGCCTTGAGAGGCCTTTAACAGTCCAATCTGAAATTTCTTATAAAAAGTTCCAGCAAAGCAGATTTAAAAAAGCCTGTGTAATCAATTGCTCTTCTTGCTGCACTTATGCAAATAATCAAGCCCAGTGTTATTTTCTTAATCTAGTTACTTCTAATAAAAATGAGGGTGATTTTAGAGAAAAGTATTGTTTCAGTAATGCAGCCTTACTATACTGAGTCTTAATACCAGGCATTGGGACATAGACTAGATCCAGAATTCTAGTTTCCCCAAGATATCTGGCTATGATTCTCAATTAAAGTTTTACTATTTCTAATCCTCATATTTAGCCATGCATTCTTTAATCTCCTTGTCAAGTCTGTTCTTCCAGAAGGGAAAATCCAACTCCAGATGTTGCCATTTAACCTAATAACACGATTTGTTCTATCTTGCCTAGAAGCCATAAAACTGCAAATAGTAATAGAAATGGAACCTGGAATAGAAGTGCCCATCTTCTGAAGCCCTCTCAACTGACCACTGATAGAGACCTAACTGCACCCTTTACTGTGCCACCTCTCAGCGTGAAGCAGCCAGAGTGGTCATTGCCCCACCCCCTTTCCCTAGCAGCACCTAGGGTCTCTATCTGGGGCGGGGGGGGGGATGAGACAGGGACTGTGGGCTTAGATAGAATAGTCTGAGGGCCTCTGGGAAAAGCAAGGCAGGATATTTACAGTCAGAGCAATGTAACTACATACAAGGAAACCCCCTACCAAAACTCTGTATTAAACAATTAAGCAAAGTAAGAGTCACATTAATTCTCCAAAGTAAAATATCAAACTAGGAATGTAAGCATTCTTCAGTGAAGATTAATTAAAACTAAAAAGCCAGGAATAACCTGGCCTGGAATGTTAGAACATCCCCCAGATAAGAAAATACCTCAACTTAGCCCATGTCTCCATTGTGTCAATTAAATGAGACTATTGTAAAATTTACTTTAACCTGCTAAAAGGCTCAGTTTATCTTTAACTTTACCGAGATGCTGCTTTTCCTCCTCCAGCCCCTAATCAAGCAATATATAACCTGGGCAATTAATATAGCCTGTGGGCCCAGCCATAAACCACATAGTGGAGAGGAAGGAAGACAATACATGCAAACACGTTATGGGTCACCCCGGCCCAAGAGGGCAACCCCAATTCTCATCCCATTGCTGGTTGGCTTGGGAATAGCGGGGTCCACAGCAGTTGGAACAGCAGCCATAATAACAAATGATATCAACTACAAAAGACTTTCCCAACAGGTCAATCAAGACTTAGGATATCTAGAATCTTTGGTAACAAAGCTAGAAAGACAGGTAGACTCCTTAGCAGAAGTGGCTTTGCAGAACTGGAGAGGCCTAGACCTGCTGTTCATGAAGGAAGGTGGTCTATGTGCTGCCCTGGGAGAAACGTGCTGCTTCTATGCAAACCAGTCAGGGGTAATTCAGAACACCCTGGCTATTGTGAGACAAAATCTCCAAGACAGAAAACAACAAAAAGCTGAGAGCTCGGGTTTCCCAATATTGGGATGGTGGAACTCCCAGCTAATGACCTGGCTCCTACCTATCCTAACTCCCCTAGCCATCCTTCTTATTCTTTTATCACTCTCCCCTTGTCTCCTCAGATTTTTTCAACAGCGACTGGTGGAAATCTCCCGAGTTACAGTTAACCAGATGCTGTTACACCAGTACTTACCCCTTCCCTCCGAACCACCCCCTGCCATATACCAGCTGTAACTTCCCCATGCTGCCCCTCCTCAAAAGGGCTGGAATGACAAAAAGGCTGGAATGTAAGACCGGAGGTATCAGAGGAAGGGATGCGTCTCACTGGAGGAACCTGACTCGAGCCCAGTAAGGAAAAGAATGGTGAATGTCACTCAAATGATTCAATGGAAGGTCCCTAGCCACGAGTCCCTCCTAGAACACGTGTCATAGTACTCTCTCCCCAGCAACCCAGCATGACCAATCATCAGTGATCACGACACCCACACCAGCCAATTAGTTCTGTCCATACCCTCAGAGCTCCCCCAGCACCCTTGATAAGCCTGTCGCCCCTCCTGCTGAGTGTGACTTCCCTGGCCTGTGGATACGCAGACTGGTGAACCTTGCCTGGGATTGCACTAATAAATATTTTTGGCTCCTTTGTTGCCACTTGCCTGGTCTGGTTTCGTCTACCTTACAAATATATGCAAAGGTTTTCCTATGGAATATATTCAGAATAGAACCACTGGATCTCAGAACATGTGTATCTTTAACATTAGCAGCTAATACCAAACTGTTTCCTAAAGTGATTGCACCCATAAGCACTGGAGTACACATTCATGCTAATATTTAGTACTGTCAAATTTTTTACTTTCTTCTGTTCATTAGGTCACAGAACCACATTTTCATTTTAATTACATTTCTAAGACATCTGTTAAGGTTGAGCAACCTTTATTGTTTTTATTTCTCATTCCTATTTCTTCTTCTAAGAATGTTGGTTCATGTGTTTTGGCCATTTTACTTTTTCTGTGTGAGTTTATTCCATAGATATTTTGAAATTCTTTATAACTAGATGGAAATCTTTCACCTATTATATATGGGAATTCCTTTCTGTTTGCAGCTTGTATTTTGACTTTCTTCAAGGCAGTTACTGATCTACAGAATTTCTTAATGCATTTTGATTTATCAATTTCTTAATTTTGGATTTAACGGTGGTTTGTGCTTTTATATCTTCTTAAAAATCCCTTCCATGTTGCAGGTTCATAAACATGCTGTTTTTATAACTTCTAAAACAATTAGGGTTTTGTTTTTTACGTTAATTCAGAAAAAGAAGTAGTTACAAAGACTGCTTTAATGTTCCTTTCAGGTGACTAAACTTTAGATGGGGTTCTTCATGACTCCAGGCCTTCACCACCTTTTCTTAGAACATTTGCTGTAGAGAACTTGTCATTGTAAATTATTTTCTGCTCCCTTGTGGATGTAAAATTATTGAAAGATCACTTGCAGTTTTACCACTCAGGACTACCTATCTTAAGAACATGGGAACTATCTCTTTGAAATATAATCCTCAAGGATACCCTTCAGGTTTTTGTGAGAGGGTATAACCTAAACTTCAGATGGCACCCTTCTCCACATTGTAACACCACCTCTTATCATGAACATAAGAGAAAGTTTACTTTTCCTTTGGGTACACTCAATTATCGAACACAGATGGCCCATATTGTCTCCCTCACCCCAGCTCTTAAAAAACAATAACGCCTTTGTTTCATCACAGTTAAGTTCAGACTACACTGTGATCTTTTTCTTCTTGAACAAAATCTTCCTCACCTGTTCAGCTTTGGTGCAATTCTTATTTCACATAGTCAATCAGCCTAAAAGTCATTTAAAAAAATTAACCTCCTTCCTGTTGAGCTGTTCAGGATATCTTTGTTTTGTCTATTCTTGGCTCTTTGAGTTGCACTGTTATGAGTAAAGCAGAATTTTTTTTAATCCTACTTCAATTAATTCATTGAACTGCAATTTAAAAATTGTTGCCTTTTTTTAGTTTTGGAAAATTCTCAGCCATTAACTCATTAAACATTGCTCCTCCCTCATTCTCACTCTTCTTTTACTCCATAACCCTGATTACATGAATACTATAAATCCTATAAATCCTTGTTTTCTCTGTATATTTGATTAATACCTGACATTCTATGTCTTCATTCCATGTCTCATAATTAAAATATTTGAGATCTTGTTGATAAGATTCTGCTTTTTGTTAGTTTTGGGATTTTAATTTAGTGTATGTTTTGTTTTTTGTGTTGTGATTTCTGGTAAGTGATTTCATATTCATTGGAGGGATTTGGTGAGATTTATGAAGCTTTGCTTTGGAAAACATAACATTTCCTGAAAATATTAAAATATTGATATTTATTTTTCTTTGCTCATCCAAGGAATAATAAGTTATACATTAAAAAGCTGTGGGTAAAATTGCAGTATTTCCAGAATCTCTTACCTGGATTTAGTGCATCTCCATATCAACAGGCATTCCTAAGGGGTGGAGAGCCATAGTTTATCTCCATATCAGTGAGTAATTAAATACCTGGACGACCAAGGGCTTATCTGAACCTGAGAGGTTTGGGAGGATTCGCTTGCTTATGCTGTGGCAGGAGAGAGACAGATGCCGGACAGCTCTTTTATAAATAAACAGGTTCTTAAACTTTATTTCCTCCTTTGACTGATTTCAGTTTTAGAGTTATTTTGCCCTGAGATATCCTCTCCCCAGAGTTACATCTGGCAAAAGTGGAAGGTGCTCTGAATCCAAAATCTGTCTAAATGAGTGTGACCTTTGGGTAGGCTGCCCCTAGATATAATGGAGAGATGCTCAGAAGCCCACTGGGGATAGTATGGAGGCCCCAGTGGACGCAGCAGCAGAGGGTGCAGCTTCACCTGGGAGCCCCCTATATTTGGGGATTCCAATTTTAGAGTCCCACTTGGCAGTGGTTGCAAAGTGCCCATCATGCCTCAGGGAATCAGACATTTTTAGAATGGCTGACAGCTGCCATCAGGGATATGTGAGAATAATAATCTGGTGCTGCATACAGCTCCCACATCTCTCTTTAGAACCATAGTGACTGTTCTTGCCCCCAGATAGGGCAACCCATAAGTGTGGCTACTCTGCCTTTAGCAGATCTGAGGAGGCTGAAACAATAGGACACAAAAGGAATTACAGGCTACAATGGATAGGAAAGATGAAAAAGGTCCTGTGAAGATCTAGAGGACCCAGATGTGGGTAGATTTGATAAAAGCCATCTAAGTGAAAGAAAAACTTGATGGCAGCCCAATAGAATCTTGTTAGACTGTTGCACAAATTAAAGCCAGAGCATCAGTTCCAGCTGCTGAGGTCCAGGACATGGAAAGTGGAGTCAAGGCCTCATGCCCAGCCTGTGTCACTGCAAAACTTCCTGGAGGAAAGTACTCAGGATTAACCTAGGCCCTCAGCCCCACAGGATGACAAGTGGTCATCATGGTTTGACTGAGTGGGGGTCAAGTTCCCACCTTGGGGGACATAGTGGGGACCAGAGGCCACATGCAGAATTAGCAATTCATTGGTCCTCTGTGAAGGTACAATGTGTCCTGGTGCTGTGGATCCAGGAGCTGAGTGTTCTCTGATTTATGGCAACCCTGAGTGTTTTCCTGATACCCCTGCTGTGATAGATGGCTGTGGGGGTAAGGCAATTAGAGTGAAGAAGGCCCAAATCCCATGGGGGATAGGGTGTTTACCTTCAAAAGAGTATATTATGCAAATTTCTCCCATCCCTGAATATGTTTTGGGGTTAGATATCCTGTATGGCCTGTGATTACAGACCACTACAAGTGAGTTCAGAATAAAGGTACATGTGGTAAAAGCAGTTCTGAGGGAACATGCTAAGCACCCACCTGTTACTCTGCCTGTACCTCAGCAGGTGACAGATACTAAGAAGTACAAATTGCCTGGGGGCACAAGGAATTTGGAAGACCTCTACAAGAGTTGGAAAGGTGGACAAAATAAAGCCCAGTCATAGTCCTTTTAATTCCCCAGTATGGCCAGTGAAAATGCCAGATGGTTCCTGGAGTATGACTGTGGACTACAGGGAATTGAATAAAGTCACACCCCCTATGCACGCTGCTGTTCCCTCTAGAGCATCCTTTCTGGACACACTCAGCTATGAACTGGGAATGTATCATTATGTTGTAGACCTTGCTAATGCTTTCTTCTCTATGGACATAGCACAGGAAAGTCAGGAACAGTTTGCCTTCACATGGGAAAGCTGACAGTGGGCAATCACTGTCCTTCCACAGAGATACCTCCTCAGTTCCACTATCAGTCATGGACTTGTAACTCAGGACTTAGCAACATGGAGGAAACCGCAAATGTGCAGTGTATCACTACATTGATGATATTATGTTCATATCTGATTCTCTTTCATATTTAGGAGGGGCAGCTCCTATACTGCTACAACATTTGCAGGAGAAGGATAGGCTTTGAACAGCATCAAGTTTTGGGGACCTGGTGTGTCTGTAAAATTCTTAGGGGTTGTCTGTTCTAGTAAAGCTAAAGTTATTCCTGAAGCAGTCATAGACAAGGTCCAGGTTTTCCCTACCTCTACCACTGTGATAGTATTACAAGAGTTTTTGAGTCTTTTGCCCTACTGGAGAGTGTCTATCCAACACGTGGCACAAATTCTGAAGCCCTTATACTGGTTGGTACAAAAGGGCATCAGGTAGAACTGGGATGAGACACTTGCAGCTGCATTTACTACTGCTAAACAAGCAGTCAAGGCCATAAAGGCCTTGAGTGTAATAGACTCATCAAGGCCCTGTGAGCTAGATGTTCATGTAACTGAAGATAGTTATAGATAAGGTCTTTGACAGCAGCTTGAATGGAAACATCAACCTATTAGATTCTAGTCGCAACTATCAAAAAAGCAGAGATCCAGTATATGTTGATAGAGAAGCAACCAGCTGCTGTATACCATTTCTTGCTGGCTATGGAGCCCATTACCAGAACAGCTCTGAACAAAGTAATAATCACCTATCCCATTATGGGGTGGGTGTGAGACTGGACACAAAGGCCACAGAGTGGCATGGCACAGATGCCTACACTGAAAAATGGGGCAAATATTTACAGCAATATAGCGTCCTCTTTACTAGCCCCTTAAGTAGAGAACTCCAATGCTTATTGGGGTCAGTGACCTATACCAGTAGAAAGCAGGAATAACTTGCTTTTGAGCCATTGGTATCTGAGAGTCCTTATCAGGAGGGAAAAGCCCCTATACCTGAAGATGCTTGGTATACAAATGGTCCATTATAGGCAGCCCCCAGTGTAGAGGGCTTTGGCTATCCAATCTAAGACTGAGACAATATAGATAGAGGATAGAAAGGGTAAGAACAGTCAATGGGCTGAGTTTCAGGCAGTATGGCTTGTGATCATCCAGGAGCCTTCCCCTATAGTTGTCTGCACTGAAAGCTAGGCTGTCTATTGTGGCTGGATGCTGTGGCTACCAACATGTACTATACCAACTGGATGGTTGGTCACCGGCACCTTTGGGGGCAAGAGTTGTGGCAACACCTATGGGTCTCTAGTCAGACTAAGACTCTTACCGTATATCATGTGACTGGCCATTTGCCTTTGGAATCCCTAGGGAAAGAAGAAGCAGACACATTGGCCCAGGTGCGCAGGGTAGAAGGAAAGCCTGCCACAGTTACATCAGCATTTGTTGCATGCAGGGCAAAAGACAATGTGGGCTGTAGTCCATCTCCCTGCTAGAATGGGCATGCTACAGATTAAATCTGCATAGGACTTTGGACGTAGATGAATCCTCCAGTTTGAGGATTATCATGATTTTATTGCTGTTGCTATTTTATGTCATTAGTCTGGTTACAATGCTCCAATTTTCTCACTCAGGGACCATTGCAGAAGAGGGGGAATGAGTAGATTGTAAGGCGAGATTTCTAGAAAAGTAGACTGTGGGTAAAATTGCAGTATTTCCATAATCTCTTGCCTTGCTTTAGTGCATCACCAAGCATTCCTAAAGGGTGGAGACAAGTAGTTTATCTCCATATCAATGAGTAATTACCTGGATGACCAAGGGGTTATCTGAACCTGTGGGGTTATGGGGAGGCTTCGCTTATTTCTGCCGGAGCAGCAGAGAGATGGTCCCTGGACTGCTGTTTGTAAGCAAAAAACTGGTTTCAAACTTTATTTCTCCCTGTGACCGACTTCAGTTTTAAAAGTATTTTGCCCGCAATTTCATCTCTCCGGAGTTACAAAGGCATATAATTAATATTTCTTAGTAAATTAGCAACAACATTGATTTTATGAACATGTCCTATTATTTTTTTCCTGTTTCTGTGACAGTCAGTTCAAACTTGACCTTATAATATTAGGAGTATTATAAATTATCTATTCTTTGAACTTGCAATTTGTTTATCCATGACTTTCTTCATGTACCAAATGGCTGCCAGAAATTCAAAGTAAGAAGAAAATCTTTTAACAACTCAATTTGCATTCTCTTTGTTTAAAACTTTATTCTACTTTCAAAATACTTTGTTTTCACCTTTTTTATTTTTTTATTAGAAAAAGTCAGAGTCCAAAGGCTCAAGTCATGTCTCATGTAGTCATGTTTTCAATAACTCATGTTTTCATGCCAGAGGTAACGTTGTTATTCACTTAGCCATTGAATAATTTATGGATTGCTTTAATACCCTAAGAAATATTAAGGTGACCCACTTATGTCTCTTTCGTAATTACTCCCATAAATGTAAAACTGTAAATGCCATTTAATGATGATAGTGATTATAACCATAAGGCATTTATATAGGCAAATTAGTTTCAGTAAAATTACTGACCTGTTTTAGTGGAAACAAAAATGTTCTAGAACACTGTCTGTGGTACCACATGCAAAAGTATTTGCCAAGCCTTCTGAGAATTACTAAAAAGACTCTTTAAGGATAAAATTCAAAGCAGTCAGTAATGGATACCCTGGTAATTCAGAACAGTCTTCCTCCTGGACAAATGAAAGTGCTTTTAAAATAGATGTAAATATAAATAAATAAATAAATAATACAGAACATATAAAATTATATATATTAAATGCCTATAAAAAGTATATATACACATACATAAAATTTCATATATATATATATCAAGATTCAAGAAAAGATGAGTTCACCTTTTTAAGTTCCTTTTGTTCTGGGCTAAGAGGCTCAGAAGCAATTTTGAGAGCAAGAGATGAAAAGAAAAAGTTGAAGTGTGGGATCATTGAAAGGTTGGGAAACTGGTATACAATCCTCTGTTGATACTTAATTATATATATATTCCCTACACTGCATAGCTGCTTCCTAGGAGTAAAATTGATTCAAAAAAAAATAGGTATTACAAACATAAAGTCCTGGAGTCAAGTCATTTTGGTAGTCCAGAAAATTTCAACCTTTGAATTGGTTTAGAATGATTTTAGATTGTTTTTTCCTACACACATTGCTGTAGAAACCAAAAAAATAATCTGTAAAAGAATGTAATATTCTTCTAGTTCCCAAATTCTGTCACAAAACTTTCTAAAATATATTGCCTAGTACACAAGTAAAATATTCTAGGCATAGGATAAGGTAAATCAATGTAACTGAGAACCAAAAGAAATTATTGACAACAGATACAAGCCCACTGAAATTCCTTGTAGTAGAAGGACATTCTTTTCTACTAGGGAGAAAAACTAAATTTAAAAATCTCTCTAAGGAACTGAAAAATATAAACAAGACATTGTTGATTTGCAAACAGACCTACTAGAAATTCTAGAAATGGAGTACACATAACCAAGATTAAGAACTCAATGAGTGGGAATACAGCAGTATTAGAATAAAAAACAAACAATTTCCAGACTGAAGCACAATGAGACAAAAAGATTAGAACTCTATGAAGAGTGAAGAGACATGGAAAATGTAGCAAGAAAATAAAACATATTTAATTGAAGTTGGCAAAGATGAGAGGAAATGTGGAAGAAACAATATATTTTTTTAATTCATGGGAATTTCCTCTAATTGATAAAAGATAGCATCTGTAGATTTAAGAAGCCAAATAAACAACAGCGATAAATAAAAAGAAATTCATATTCAACCACATTATTTGAACCTAAAAAAATCAAACTTGAAAAGAAATCTTAAAACTGATTACATTTAAGTTAACAACCACTAGACTTACAGATTTCTAACAGCAAAATGGTAGCAAGATAGCAGTAGAATGACATTTTAATATATGCATTGAAAGTAACTGCCAACTACAAATCCTAAATACAACAAAAATACTAGATAAGAGCAAATGTGAAAAACAGACATTTCTAGACAAACAAATCCTGGCAAGATTCACCATCAGCAAACCTGTCATAAAGTAAATACTTAGAGCTTTCTTCAGGACGAAGGAAAATGTTCTCAGTTGTCACACAGATGTGAAAAGGAATGGAAAGCAACAGAAATGCAAATGTATACATTCTCCCAGATAGAACAAGGTTTAGGCCCTAAAATGTACCTCAACAAATTTAAAGTAATAGAAATTATATATCTCTGCTAACAGGCCACAGTGAAATTTAACTAGCAATCAATAATAGAGAGATAAATGGAAAAATTTCAGAATACATGGAGATTAAAGAACATGTTACTAAATAACGTATCAGCCAAAGAAGCAATCACAAGAAAATTTTTAAGTATTTTGAACAAAATGAAAATGAAAACATAACATAACATTAATGCTTAGAGGAAATTTATAGCACTGAAAGCATGCATAAGAAAAAAAGAGAAAGATCTAAATCTATAACCTAAGTACCTACTTTAGGGAATTAGATAAAGGAAAGAAGACTAACTCCAAAGTAAGCTGAAGGAAATAAGTAATAGGATAAGAAATCAATGACATTAAAAATAGGAACTCAATAAAAAAAATCAGTGAAAATATAACCTGTTTCTTTAAAAATATCAGTGAAATTAATAATCCTCTAGCCAGACTAAGAGAAAAAGAGAAGAGACACAAATTACTAAAATCAGAAATGAAAGAGGGGGACATCACTATAGATCCCACGGACATTAAAAGGATAATAAAGGAAAACTATGCATAGCTCTATGCCCACTATTGAGTTCCTTATGTTATAGTCTGTATTTTACAGACTAGAAGAATAGACCAACTCCTTGAAAGACACAGTCTGTTAAAATTCATAGAAGAAGAAATGGACAATTGGAATAGACCTATATTTTAATGGTATAGAAATAATAATTAATAACCTTCCAAAAAAGAAAGTACCAGGTACAGATGGGTTCACTGGTAAATTTTATCAGTTAAGAAAAAAAAATGACTTTCTACAATCTCTTTAAGAGGACAGAAGTGGAATACTTCCCTAACTCATTCTAGCAGTCCAGTATAACCTTAATGTCAAAACCAAAGATATTACAATGAAAGAAATCTACAGCCCAATATTTCTCGTGAACATAGATGCAAAAATCCTCCAGAAAATATTAGTGAGCTAAGTCCAACAATGTATATAAAGAATTCTACAACATTACAAATGGGATTCATCCTAGGCATGCAAAGCTTTTTCAACATTCAAAAATGCATTAATAGCATACGATCGACAGGCTAATTAAAAAAATTTATGCAATCATATCAATAGATGCAGAAAAGGCATTTGACAAATCCATTTATGATTAAAAACCCTCAGTAAGCTAGAAAGAGTGGGTGTGGGGAAGTTGGGGTTCCTATGGCCAGGATCCTCACCGAACTTAAATGTAACTGGCCTGTTGCTATGCTACCACTTCCACACCTTTAGGCAATAAGCCATTATTGTGTTAATGTAAGGAGTTCCGCCCAGTGCGCTGTCAGAGAGTGGGTGGCAGGGCTGGAAGGCTGTAGGAGAGCGGAGTGGAGGCTGGAGTGGTGGAAGCACCGAGGGACTGACCTGCCACCTTGAAATAAACTTGGGTATAACCTTTTCACCCCAAGAACCCTTTGCTGTAAATTTCTTTGGTCACAGTGAATCTATAGTGAACTTGCCTGGGGCTCAAACTCAATTGCAAGACAATTGGCAAAGTCAGCAGGGTTCATTGTTGACCAAGGAAAAAGACAAGCTGCCCTAATGGGAGGGGTGCTTCAGCCAGTTGCCCTGTGAATGGGGAGAGAGTGATTGTCCCCCAGTGGATATGTAGTCTGAGATGGCTTGCCTTCTAGAAGACTGGGCCCCACCCTAGGACTCGAGGCAAGTGGAGGTGACACCTGAAGCAGTAGGGCTGGCCCTTCGTATATTAAGTAGATCCTTTGAGAAGCAGAGGGCCCGTGAGGCTGCAGGGACTGTGGGTTGGCTGCTTCTCACAGTATTAAAAAGGTTTACAGAAGAGACCCAAGAAATGGCAGCATGAGAATGCGAGCTGCAAACTTTTGTGGATTCCCTGAGGAGAGAAATGGCATTGGTGCAAGAGGAGGCAGCACAAGAGGGCTGGCA
This sequence comes from Smutsia gigantea, assembly GCA_032199065.1. Classification (NCBI taxonomy): domain Eukaryota; kingdom Metazoa; phylum Chordata; class Mammalia; order Pholidota; family Manidae; genus Smutsia; species Smutsia gigantea. The sequence goes on along the minus strand of JAVSCE010010216.1, from coordinate 25,271 downwards.
GCAAGCAGTCATTGGAGACTAGAAGGCAGCTCTGCCAGGTGTTCTGAAGGAGGAAGAGGCCAGCAAGAAAAAAAGACAAACTCCTGAGGGAAGCACAGGTGGAGGTGGTATGAGAACGCAGCTGGGAAACATTGAGCTGAGGTAAGAGATCTTAAGAAGACTGAGGCAGCATTACTGCGAGGTACAGTAGAAAAGGTAAAGGATGTAGCAGAGAAGGCACTCAGGAGAGGGGAGAGAAAGATGCCATCAGCCCCAGTAATGGAGGAGCTGGAAAAAGATGAAGGGGTGATGCCAGAGGCACTGGCACCTCCTGTATTGATAGCACGCCCAGTGGTGGTAAAGAAAATAAAGACCCTGTAGCTGAAGGTTCCCCAAGGAGAGGAGCAGCCCCTCCCCAGGTCGTGGAGCACTCTATGGTCTGCCTCTATACTCAGGCTGAGCTGGTGGATTTGGGCTCCTGGTTTAGGCAGAAGCCCTTGGAGTCAATATCAGCTTGGCTGCTGTGTCGGTGGGACTTAGGGGTGGGTGGAATTGTTCTGTCAGGGTCAGGGATGGGAAAGTTGTCTTCCCTGACAGTACAGCCTGCCTTGAGGCAGCGATTACAAAATGCACATCAGACCCCAGGGAATCACTCCCTCCTCGATTGGCTCATGGCTGCACTTCGTGCTGTGTGGCTCAATCCGAGTGATCTACCATCCTCTCCTGTTAGATGGCAGACATGCTGAACTCCAACAGGTGCTACGAGAGCTAGGCATGAGAAATGCCATATATAGTCCAGAGAATTATGGCCCAGATGAAGAGATTTTCACTACTGGGATGAGGAATATTGTACTTCAAATGGCTCCTACATCCCTCTTTGGGTCTCTAGTGGCCATTCTTTCCCCTCACTTAGGGCATCCCATAAGTGAGGTGACACATACAGTAGCAGACTTAGGAGAGGCTGAAGCCGTGAGAATTCAGAAAGTAAGACCTGTTGCTCACAAGAATTTACAGGGTCCCATGAAGGTTACAAGGACCCAGGGGTTGGTTGATTTAATACGGGCAGGAGCAGATGGAAAGAAATTAGACAGAAAGTCAAATAGGATCTTACTAGAGCTATGGAAACAGCTGAAACCAGAGGAGCAGTTCCAGCCATTAAGACCAAAGAGGCAGAGATCAGAGACAGAGCCACTATTCTGGCCTGTGTGTTTGCAAGACTTCTTGCTGGAAAGCGAGCCAATCTCACTTGAGCCCACACAGGAAGGTGACTGGGGAACACGGTTTGACTGAGGGGAAGGTCAAGGTATCTGCCCTGAGGGACAAGGGGGTACCAGAGTCCACTTGTGGAAATAGCTATCCGTTGGTCCCTGGTGAACATACAATGTGCCCTGGTTCTGGTGGACACAGGGGCTGAATGTTCACTGATTCATGGTAACCCTGAGCAGTTCCCTGGGACCCCCCACTATCATAGATGGACAGGGGGGTAAGGCTATCAGAGTAAAAAAAGCCCAAATCCATTTGGGAATAGGGCATTTGCGCCGAAAAGAGTATACCGTGTATATATCTCCTACCCCTGAGTATATTTTGCGGATTGATATCCTGCAGGGTCTATGGTTGCAGACCACTGCAGGTGAGTTCAGACTGAGAGTACTTGGGGTGAAGGCAGTTCTCATGGGGCATGCAATGTACCTCAGCGGGTGACTAATACCAAACAGTACAAACTGCCTGGGGGGCATAAAGAGATTAGAGAAACTCTCCAGGAGCTGGAAAAGGTGGGTATTATAAAGTCCACCCATAGTCCGTTCAATTCCCCAGTGTGGCCAGTAAGAAAGCCAGCTAGCTCCTGGCATATGACTGTGGATTACAGAGAACTGAATAAGGTCATACCCCCTATGCATGCTACTGTCCCCTCTATTGCAGGCTTGATGGATACCTAAGCCATGAACTAGGGACATATCATTATGTGGTAGATCTTGCTAATGCCTTCTGTTCCATTGACATTTAGCAGGAAAATCAGGAACAGTTTGCCTTGAGGTGGGAAGGATGGCAATGGACTTTCACCATTCTCCCACGGGGATACCTCCACAGCCCCACCATCTGTCATGGACTTGTAGCCCAGGACTTGGCTACATGGGAGAAACCACCAACAGTGCGGCTGTACCATTATATTGATGATGCCATGCTCACATCCGATTCTCTGTCAGATCTAGAAGGTGCAGCACCTAGACTGCTACAACATCTACAGGAGAAAGGATGGGCTGTGAACAGCACCAAGGTCCAGGGACCTGGTTTGTCTCTCAAATTCCTGGGGGTCGTCTGGTCGGGTAAGACCAAAGTGATACCAGAAGCAGTTATATATAAAGTCTAGGCCTTTCCTACCCCACAACTGTAGCATTGCTACAGGAGTTTCTGGGTCTTCTAGGCTACTGGAGAGTGTTTATCCTACACTTGACACAAATTCTGAAGCCCTTATACTGGTTGGTACAAAAGGGCATCAGATGGGACTGGGATGAGACATGTGCATCTGTCTTTATTACAGCAAAATGGACAGTCAAGGCCTTGCAGGCCTTAAGTGTGATAGACCCAGCAAGGCCCTGTGAGCTGGACGTTCATATCACAGAAGATGGTTATGACTGGGGTCTCTGGCAGCGGCTTGAACGAACTCACCAACCCATTGGATTCTGCTCACAACTCTGGAAAGGGGCAGACGTATGATACATTTTGATACAAAACAACTGGCTGCCTTGTATCATGCCTTGCTGGCTACAGAACCCATCACTGGAATGGCCCCAATAAAGGTTATAACCACCTATCCCATTTTGTGGTGGGTACGAGACTGGACCCAAAAGCCAAGGAGTGGCGTGGGACAAACACCCACACTAGCCAAGTGGGGTGCTTACCTACAGCAGCATAGTGCCCTTTCTAGTAGTCCCTTGAGTGAAGAACTCCAATGTGTGTTGGGGCGGGTGACATATACTAGTGAAAAGCAGGAAGAACTTGCTTTTGAACCATTAGTAGCAGAGAGTCCCTATCAGGAGGGAAGAGCCCCTATACCCTAAGACGCATGGTACACAGATGGCTCCAGCTGTGGGCAGCCCCCAGAATGGAAGGTTATAGCTTTCCATCCTAAGACTGAGACAATATGGATGGAAGATGGTGAGAGGAAGAGCAACCAATGGGCAGAGTTGCGGGCAGTGTGGCTTGTGACCAGCCAGGAGCTCTCCCCTAGAGTTGTCTGCACTGACAGCTGGCTGTCTATTGGGGCTTGACCCTATGGCTACCAGTCTGGTACCATGCCAACTGGCTGGTTGGTCACAAACCCCTTTGGGGGCAATAATTGTGGCAAGACTTATGGGCCTGTGATCAGACTAAAATAATTACAGTATACCATGTGACAGGTCATTTGCCACTGTCATCACCAGGAAATGATGAAGCAAATAAACTGGCCCAGTTACATTTGTTAGAAGGCAAGCCTGCCTCTGATGTAGCCCAATGGCTACATCAGCATTTGCTGCATGCAGGGCAAAAGACAATCTGGGCTGTAGCCTGTTGGTGGGGCTTGTCTTTGACCTTCGAAGAAGTTAGTAGGGCCCAGCAGGAGTGTGTGATGTGCTCCAAGAGGGACTTACACCAAGTTCCACAGCAACATGGGACAATAGCTAAGGGGCCTATACCCCTCGTCAGGTGGCAGATAGACTATATTGGGCCTCTACCTGTGTCAGAAGGATATCAGTAGGCGATGACCTGTGTGGACACAGCTACTGGACTTCTGGTTGCTTTTCCTACCCGTTGTGCAGACCAGCAGTTGACCAAAAGAGGCCTGGAGCATCTCTTTGCTGCCTATGGCCGACCACAGGTAATTGAGAGTGATCAGGGCACTCATTTTACTGGACATACACTGCAAGAATGGGTGCGACAGCTGGGAATCAAGTAGAAGTTTCATGTGCCATATAATCCTACCGCAGCAGGCATGATAGAGAGGCACAAAGGCTTATTAAATCCGGACTAAAGTCAGATACCAATAGTCTGCGGGGATGGTCAGTCCGCTTATGGAACGTGCTACGATGTTTGAATGAGAGACCCCGAAAGGGAGCCCTAAGCCCCATAGACATGTTAACACATGTGGCTGCCTCCCCTATACAACTGCAATTGCAAACCAAGAAGAATCCCTGAAGCCGAGGTTTGGCCACCAGAATAACATCTTGCTGCCAGCACCAACTGCACTGAATCCCGGAGACTCCATTGAATGGACATGGCCTTGGACCTTTCAACACATGGACCAACAATGGCTGGCTCTCCTGGCACCTTGGGGACAAGGCCTGGAAGCTGGCCTCTTGTGTATTCCTGGAATAACAGCAGAGTGGCCACCAAAGTTCACAGTAGTATATCCTGAACAGCCAAAAGATAGAATCATCTTACCAGGGAGTTCTGTTTTATCATTATGGCCAGTGCATGCACCTCCAGTAGCACTATATATAGACCCTTCAGTAACCCCCACAAGGAGAGGAGTAAAAGTATGGTATACTAGACCTGGAAGGGACCCCCTTCCTGTTACAGTCCTATCACAGGACCACTCTCTTGCATGCAACCTACCTGATGGACAAGATTTGCCTATGTTGGTGGCATTAAAACATGTGTCTTATTGCCCCTAAAGTCTTTGTTATTAAGAACCTCCTCTGGCTTGAGGATTATTATAATTTTTGTTACCTGTATCTTAATTTTTATTATCTCTGAGTTGTTGTTATCCTCTACTGCTGTTGTGGAATCTGGTTACAGTGCTCCTGCTTTCTCGCACAGGTAACATTGCGGAAGATGGAAAGCATGTAGATTGTAAGGTGAGAATCCTGGAGGGGTGGGGTGTGGGGAAGTTGGGGTTCCTATGGCCAGGATCCTCACTGAACTTAAATGTAACTGGACTGTTGCTATGCTACCGCTTCCACATCTTTAGACAATAAGCCATTATTGTGTTAATGTACGGAGTTCTGCCCAGTGCTCTGTCAGAGACTGGGTGGCAGGGCTGGAAGGCTGTAGGAGAGCAGAGTGGAGGCTGGAGTGGTGGCAGCACTGAGGGACTGACCTGCCACCTTGAAATAAATTTGGCTATAACCTTTTCTCCCCAAGAACCCTTTGCTGTAAATTTCTTTGGTCACTGTGAATCTATAGCGAATTTGCCTGGGGCTGAAACTCATGTGCAAGACAGAGGGCCTTCCTCAAATTGAAAAATTTTTTTAAATGTGCACCTAACTTCATTCTTAATGGTGAGAAACTTGAAGCATTCCCACTAAGATCACGATCAAAGTAAGGATGTTTCCTGTCACCACTGCATTTCAACATCATTTTAGCTGTCCTTGCTAATCCAGTAAGGCAAGAAAATGAAATAAAAGGTATACAGATAGGGAAGGAAGTCATAAAACTATCTCTCTTCACAGATTACATGACTGTCTTTAGGAAATTGAAAAGAATCCACAAATAAACTGCAACTAAAAAGAACAATAGCCAGGCTACAGGGTACAAGTTTAATATCAGAAAGACAATCATTTCCTCTTCATCAGTAATGAACAAGTAGAATTTGAAATTAAAAATGAAATGCCATTTACATTAGCATTCCCCAAAATGAAATACTTAGGTACAAATTTTATAAAATATATACCAGATAGAGGAAAACTAACCTCTGATGAATGCAATCAAATAAAACTAAATAAGTGGAGAGATACTCCATGTTTATGCATATGAAGAGTGAATATTATGAAGATGTTAGTTCTTTCTAACCTGATTTACAGATTCAACAAAGTCTCAAAATCCCAGCAATATATTTATTTGTGGATATTGACAAACTCATTCTAAAGTTTATATGGAGATGCAAAAGACTCAGAATATCAATACAATATCGAAGAAGAACAAAGTTGGAGGACAAACACTACCTGACTTCAAGATTCCCTAAAGCTACAGTAATTAAGACAGTGTAGTATTGGCAAAAAGTACACAAATAGATCAATGGAATCAATTAGAGAGCTCAGAAATAGACTCCAAAAAGCGATGAATATATGAAGCAAAGAGATATTTTAGATCAGTGAAAATAATCTGTATGATGCCACAATGACATATATGTGTCATTAAACATTTGCCCAAACTCATAGAATATACAATACAAAGAGTGAACCATAGTGTCATAATATAGTTATTATGATGTTTCAATGTAGGTTCATCAGTCTTAAAAAATGCACCATTCTTGTGGGGGATGTTGACATTGGGGAAAGTTATGCATATATCAGGGCAAAGGTTATATGGGAAATCTTTGTACTTACCCCTTAATTTTGTTGTGAACCTTAAACTACTATAAAATATACTCTTAATTATATATATATATATACATATACACACACAGACCCACACACATATACATATATAATTATATGTATATTTGCATATATATATATGTGTATGTGTATATATATATATGTAGCATTTAAACTGGGAAGGAATAAAACCAACAATGTTTGTCCATTCATTTCCCCAGATCCTTTTTCCCACCAATTTCTGTTAGCCAAAGTCTTTGAAAAGTCAAGCTTGCATATTATAGTACTTACCTTAATGGACAGCTGAGTGTAAGAGTGTGTAACAACCAAATTAATGGGAAAAGCATGAATAATAAAAATTAAAAAATGCAAGAAAGATGAAAATAATCATAAAACAGGCAGGACAAATAAAAATCATATTGTAATATGGTAATTTAAAATCAAATACATCAGTGACTACAATATTAATCCCAGAAACATGTTTAGCACACATATTGAAAACATGATATACTACTCCATTCATATTCAATTCAAAAACATTCACATCTAAATCATAGTGTTTAGGGGTTTATACTTGGGTATTAAAGCTATAACAAAGGAAAACAAGCAATCACTTCCTAAGAAGTGAGGAAGAAATGTCATTACAGCAATTACCTTGAGCAGGGAGGGAAGAATTTGTTATTTGTAAGGAGCACTCTATTTAATGCTTAATTTTGTGTCAATTTTGGTAGGCTATGATGCCCAGCTGTTTGGTCAAACACTATTCTAAATTGCTATGATATTATTTTATAGATGTGATAAACTTTTATGATCAGTTAATGTTCAGTAAAGCAGATTATCTTCCATTTTGTGGGTAGATTTTGTCAAATCAGTTGAAGATATTAAGAATAAAATCTGAGAAGAAAGATATGTAACTCAAAATTTAAACATGAAATCCTGCCTGAGTTTCCAGACTTGGCCTGTCTTAGGGATTTCAGACTAAAGTCTGCACCATCAGCTCTTACTAGAATTTTCAATATGCTGATCAATGCTACAACATTCAACTTGCAAGCTCCTATAATTGCATGAATCAACTCCTTAAAATCTTTTTCTACCTCTCTTTCCCTTTGTAGATACAAATATACACACACATATATATATACATATGTTATAACCTATTTCTCTCTCTCTCTCTTTCTCTCTCTCTCTCTCTCTCTCTCTCTCTCTCTCTCTCTCTCTCTCTCTCTCTCTCTCTCTCTCTATATATATATATATATATATCCTGTTGGTTCAGTTTCTATGTAGAATGCTGATAGAAAGGGCTTCTGGGTTGCTTGCTGTATTTTATTTCTTCACCTGTGTGATAGTTACAAGGGTATTCATTTTTTATTAATTCATCAAGCATTACGTTTTTGTTTATGTCCTGTACCATATGTTTTTATATTTCTCAACAGAAAGTGAAGCAAAAGTTAAGAAGGAAAATGAAGGGTAAGGGACACCTAACTAGGGACTGTTATGAACTTCTATGATAGAACGGCCAATTTATATAGTATACTTCATCATTTGCCCACATTTAGACTTTAAACAGTTTCAGAGGTCCATGAGGAGAAACTTCGGCAATGCAATCAAATGTTCTAGTCCTAACACCATGAACTCCTCTTTTCTTCACCAGTAAGCGTGAACTCCTTATAACCATGTTTCTCACTGTAGCTTCAGTCCACACCCTATTTCCCTGGCCTTGACCTGGGCTGAGTTTACACTTCCTTCAACCCGAGATAATTTTCTTTCATTTCTTTTTCCCTAGGGGCACAGACCAGGTCATTGCCTGGTATTTCCATGGTTTCTATGAACAGAGCCTTCAAGTCAAGTATCCAAATTAAAGAATATGCTTTAACCAAGATGCAATAGCAAATCGATCACTACAATAACTTCGGCATGTATAGAAATTTAGAGATAACTGATGTTTTAACAAATACAAACTCATTTGATTTAAAATTCAAAATCAACCATGTGAGTTTAGTATGATTATTCTCAATTTATAGTTGAGGAAACTGAAGTTCACAGAGCATATTAGACCACTGTTTGTCACTCAGGTACCAACTTAAGAGAAACAGACTAGGACTCCAGTGCTTCTGTCATTCAGATACAGCTTATTGCACTATATCAGTGGTACTGTCTTCAAATGGGGCGAGACTTTCATAACACTGGAGGTTCATTAGCAAGATAAAATTCCCCATTAGAATCATGTTGGTATGTCAATTTACACTTTAAAGTATTCTACATTTGTATTTTTAGCCACCCTTCAAAGTCAGTATGTCGGTATTAATAATGCCTTGCTCTTTTTTTTTTTTTAAACATAGGGGTGCATATGTCTTTTTCAAACTGGGCTGCTGAATTCTTTTTTTTTTTAATATAATTTATTTTGGTATCATTAATCCACAATTATATGTGCAATATTATGGTTATTAAACTATTCTTGCATATGTTAATACTAAAGCTTTCCAGTTGAAGACACTGAGGTTCAAAAAGATTCAGTGAGTTGTTCGATGGATAACTTGAGACTTAGAGCACTTGAATTCTAAGCTTGTGCTCAGGCCACTACATCACATTATCTTTATGCAATCATACTGTCAGAAATATCTCCCTAGATTTTATAAGCTCCACTGGAAATCATGTTATTATGCTTGCATAGTTACAGGAATATTAATCATAGAAGCAGTGTAATTAACAAAAAAAATTGCATAGTATCTGCGTTGTAACTTATCCACAAAGTTATAAAACCTAATGCTATAAATTTGGATGGGTGAACTAAAGCTATGCTGTATTTATCTTTAGTTATGATGGTGTACTTTCATTAATTTGGATTTCACTAATTCACACTTTTCACAATAATTCATTTAGGGCATTTACTAAAATGTAATAAAATGGCCTGAGCTTTGACTTATCTATAATAAAAGCATTGGTAGAAAAATTAATACTTGCCCAGAGGTTATTGAAATGACTGAAAAGAATATAAGGACTATTTTCAGGTGTCCGAGCACTCTGGATATAATTTACATACAAACAATTGATGAGCTAATTTGAACTCATTCTTTCTATTCACTGAAGCTAGTCAGCTTCAGAGCTCTAAAGCTATGTTAGTCTAATTCCAATTATAATACATAACAAAGTACTGAAAATTCATTTTGAAAAAAAGAATATGCATTTCATTAAAAAGAAAATGACAATTTAGATATTTCTCTAAAGAAAACTAATCCAGACTGATAACCAGATTAATGAGTTTTCTTTCTTTATGACTAAAACTTCATGCTGTCTGATACATTAAATAAAAAAGAAACCATCTAGGTTATAGTTTTTATTCTAATGATTAATTGCTTTTTTAATTAAGAATTTCTGTGTTGGTTATAACTTTAATTATTCAATGAATATATATTTGCATTTCCAGAAGTATACAGGAATTTAACAAATTTTTATTTTAAAACAAGAGCAAGTCAAAGTACCAGCCAAGCCATGATGTTTGATTAAGTATTTTAAAATAATTTTAAGGAAAATAATCGAAAATTGAAACTATGCCTAGTAGACCACTGCTGTAGCAAGTGTGTTAGGAGTTATTATCAGAGAAAAGGTCAATGAATCACTACATCAAGTATTTACATGCTCACTGAAGCCTGTTGAAGGTAAAGTTGAAGATACATGAATCATTGAAAAATATGAATAAAAGTTATGGTATAGAGGCAAGAAAGTATCTGTCTCAAATCTTAACATTGTCATTTAAGAACTATACGGTTTTCTACAAATTCACTTTGTGACACATCCATTTCCTCTGCAAAATTACTGAGAATAATACCTGCATTTTCCAATCCTATAAAGTTGCTGTTAAGATGAAAAATATCAATGTGTTTTGAAAATGGTAAGTCACTCTAAATATAAGGTATGAATTAGCCTTAGGAATAGCCTACTACAGGACTAATTTGACCTAGGAAAGTTCTTGGTTTGGTTTTAAACATGTCAAGAAAGATCACTTTATTTCTTCCACACTAGCTGAGTTGTGCATTGTTCTGAACCAACTGGAAATCTGTCAGATAAGAGTCTGACCCAGAGTGCTAGAAAAATAAATGATGGAGTGACACTGAAAATAGAGCCAGAGGCAATGAGATGGTATTAATTTCCAGCCTGCGGGACCTTAAAAGTGTACTGCAATACTGGAGTGACAATTGTTTATAAATAAAACTACCAAGAACAAGTGCTTTCCCATCATCATAATAGAAGAGTTTATACATGTCATCTCAAAATTAACTGAAATTTTATCACTTGAGTTTATATTCTCTGTGGTTTACAGTGATTTATTCAATCCCTGTTGTTCTTGACCAATCTGATTGTCTAAGCCCCAAATAAAAGTAACATCGTTTTGTTCCTTTTATGCTTTTTTTAAAATAGAAACTCGACAAGCTCCAGGAATGACCTTAAGATAAATTACAAAAATTTATCAATAGAATAAAGAGCAGAGGTATACATGGGTTGTAAGTTGTTCTGACAGCCCAAGGCAACAAGCTGCAAACATTTTGTTCAAGAATATTTCAGGAAGATAAAACTCTAAACTCAGAGTTGAAGTTTCCATGGAAAGTTACTCATATAAGCAGGATTAGGTCATTGTGGGTAAAACTGCAATATTTCAAGAATCTCCTATGCCTAGCCTTAGTGCATCTTCATATCAATAGGTGTTTCCAAGGGGTGGAGAGAAGTAGTCTATCTCCTTATCAATACGTAATTGCAAGACCCAACAAGGGACCAGAGAGGTGGAGTTTTGCTCTTTGGCAGGCAGCTGGGTCAAGAGAGACATGGGACAACTGCTCATAAGCAATAAACGGGCTTCTTAAACTTTGTTTCTCCCTTTGACTTATTTTGGTTTCAAAGGTATTTTGCCCTGGGATTTTCCCACCCAGAGGTACACCTGGTGGTAGTCGGCAGGAACTCTAAACCCGAAATCTGTATACATGGGTGCGACCTATGGTCAAGCTGCCCCTAGAGGTGGTGGGGGGATGCTTGGAACCCCCACTGTGGATAGTGGGGAGGCCCCAGTGACTGCAGTGGTAGAGGGTGCAGCTTCACCCAGCAGCCCCCTGTCTATGGGGCTTCCAATTGGGGAGCCCCTGATGGGGAACTGAGTCTAGGATAAAGCACTTCCTAGAAGGCTGGAGACACCAGAAGCTGCAGAATTAGCCCTCCAACAGATAGAAGACTGCTTAGAGGCCCTGAATGGATGTGTAGCAGCTGGAATTATATAATCTTTTTTCCTTGAGATAGTGGAAAGTTTTATTGAGGAGAGAGAGAGAGACAGAGAGAGAGATAGTTATAGAGAAGAGAGAGGGGGTTATAGATGAGAGAGAAGGATTTTGGTAGGAGAGAGACACTTTAGCATTGCTTGGAGGAGCTGGGCAATGACTTATGGGATGCCCTTAAGGACGAGATACAGTTATTGAAAAGACAAGTCATGCTCCTGGAAGATTCCTTAGCAGCAGTGAGGGGGAAGTTGGCAGGAGGAGCTGTGTTGTATGAAGCCATGGGGGAAGGGGAGGAAAGAGTGGTGCCTTCAACCCTGGATATGGTGGAGGAGGTTTTGGGAGAGGAGGTGATGGGGCCAAAAGCCTATCTGTTGTTGAGGCCACCGCCCAAGGCACCAGCCTCTCCTGTATTAAAGGCCTGCCCAGTTGTAATTAAAAATATAAAAATGAAACACAGCGTGCTCCTCAGAGGGAAGAGCTGCCCCTCCCCAGGGTGTGGAGTACTCCAAGCTCTGTCCCTATACCAAGGATGAGCTGGTGGACATGAATCTTCTGTATAGGCAGAAGCCATTGGAATCCCTGCCTACATGGCTTTACATCTCTGGGATATGGGGGTGGAAAACATTGTTATGTCAGGTTCTGAACTGAGTGGACTGGCTTCTCTGATGAGTCACCCTTCCCTCCAGCAGCAGTTACAAAATGCTCATCATATCTCAGGGAATCAGGCCCTTCTGGATTGGCTGACAGCTGCCATCAGGGCAGTTTGTCCTAATCAGGGTGATTTATCATACTTACCCACTAGATGGAAAATGCATGTTGAGCTCCAACAGGTGGTGTGGGAATTGGGCATGAAAAATATCATCTATAATATGGACCCCCAGGGTTCCGATGAGGAGTTGTTCACTATAGGAATGAGAAATCTGGTGCTCCATACAGCTCCCACACCTCTCTTTAGGACCATAGTGACTACTTTTGCCCCTCACATAGGGCAACACATAACTGAGGCTACTTGTACTTCAGCAGATCTGGGGAGGGTTGAAACAATAAGAGCGTGGAAGGAAGTATGGGCTATGACTGAAAGGAGAGGTGCAAAGAGCCCCATAAAGGTCTCTAGGACCCAGATGTGGGTTGATCTGATAAAGTTCGGGGTAGTGAAAGAAAAACTTGTTGGGCAACCTAATAGAATCTTGTTAGAACTGTGGAACCAATTAAAGCCAGAGCAGCAGTTCCAGCCAATGAAGTTCAGGACATCGAAACAGGAGTCAAAGCCTTTTGTCCGGCCTGTGTCCCTGCAAAACTTCCTAGGGGACAGTACTCATAATTCTCCTCTCTCACCCCCACAAAAGGACAATTGTGCATCGTGGTTCAACTGAGGGGGGTCAGGTCAAGGTCCCTACCTTGGGGGATGTGGTGGAGACCAGAGGCCACATGTTAAACCTATGGGTCTCTGATCATACTAAGACTCTTACCATATACCATGTGAGTGGCCATTTGCCTTTGGCATCCCCAGGGAATGAAAAAGCAGACACAGTGCCCGGGTGCACTGGCTAGAAGGAAAGCCTGCCTCTGATGTAGCCCAATGGTTACATCAGCGTTAATTGCATGCGGGGGAAAAGACAATGTGGGCTGCCGCCCATTGGTGGGGCTTGCCATTGACCTTTGAAGAAGTCAGCAGAGCCCAGAAGGAATGCCTTGTGTGCTCTAAGAGGGTCTTACACTGAGTTCTGGAGAAACATGGGACAATAGTAAAGGGGCCGATATCCCTTATCAGGTGGCAGATAGACTATATTGGGTCTCTGCCCATATCAAAAGGATATTAGTATGCCATGACCTGTGTGGACATGACTGCTGGTCTATTGGTTGCTTTTCCTGCACATCATGCAGATCAGCAACCACCAATGGGGTCCTAGAGCATCTCTTTGCAGCCTATGGGTGGCCACAGTTGATTGAGAGCAATCAAGGCACCACTTTACTGGACATGCATTACAAGAATGGGTGCAGCAATTTGGAATAAAGTGGAATGTTCATGTACCATATAAGACTACTGGGGCAGGGATGACAAGGGGGTACAACAGTTTGTTGAAATATGGCCTGAAGTCAGACACCAATACTCTACTGGGTTGGTCAGTTCACTTATGGACAGTGCTATGGTATTTGAATGAGAAGCCTGGAAAAGGAGCCTTGAGCTCTGTGGACATGCTAACACACATTGCTGCCTCTCCTATACAACTGTATGTGCAAAGCAAAGAGGAGTTATTGAAGCCAGGATATGGCCAGCAGAGCAACATCCTGCCACAAGCCCCAACTGCATTAAACCCTGGAGACACTGTTGAGTGGAAGTGGTCCTGGACATTTCAACATATGGAACAGCAATGGCTGGTCCTTCTGGTACCTTGGGTGAAAGACCTGGAAGGTTGCCTCGTGTGTATTCCTGGAGTACCAGCAGAGTGGCCCCCAAATATCCCAGTAGTGTACCCAAAAGTCCAGGAGGTAAGAGCATCTTATGGGGGAAGTTTTGTTTTATCTTTATGGTCAGTGCATGTACCTGCTGTAGCCCTATATATTGACCATCTGTAACTCCCACAGGGAGGGGAGTGAAAGTCTGGTATACTAGACCAACATGAGATTCCCATTCCTGCCACTCTCCTAGCACAGGACCACTCTCTTGCATGTATCCTACCTGATGGACAAGATTTGCCTATGCTGGTATCATTAAAACATGTATCTTTTCACCCTTAAGTTTATTTTCTTCTACAGTCCTTGTGGCCTAGATGCACCCCCTGGCTGTAGCTGCCATGTGATAATTACTCTGAACTCCCTACCTGTTCATCCACTGCCTGCCTGTGGAATGGATGAGCTATGGACTTAATCTGCCTAGAACCTTGAACTCAGCTGAATCCTCCAGTGTGAGGATTATCATGATTTTATTGTCATTAGTCTGATTACAGTGTTCCAGTTTTCTTGCACAGGGGCCATTGCGGAAGAGGAGGAACTAGTAGATTATGAGGCGAGATTTCTGGAGGTGTGGCCTGTGGGTAAAATTGCAGTATTTCCAGAATGTCTTTTCTTGTTTTAGTTCATCTCCATATAAATAGGTGTTTCCAAGGGGTGGAGAGCTGTCTTATAATATAGAGAATAGTGAACTAGTTCTTATCTTTTGGAAGCCTCACTGAATCTAAGTTTCTGGAAAATTTAGCCAGACTTACCATTCAAAACACATGGAAGCTTGAGTTTCCCTAAGATTTGAGTTGGAGAATAAAGATTCCAATTCCAATTCCCTTAGTAAGTAGATATTTAAACTTGAGCAAAAAATATAAAATCACTATGTCTTTTTTTCTTATCTATGAATAAAAGAACATACTGGGAAAAGTATTATCTATCAAATGGCTTTGTTAAGATAATCAAATGAAGCCATAATATATCCCAAACAGAACCTACTAAGCGCTAAACAATGTTCATTAAATTGGAGTTCTAAATATTGCCTTGTATTATTTGTACAGGTGAGTTTTTTTCTATTTAGTTTTGCATAATTACTCTGCTTTTATGTTGATTGTGTTTCTCACTGTTTTAACAACCCATTCCCAGAGAGAACATTCTCAACAATTTCCTGAACCTCTTTTCATCTTTTGCCTTGCCTTTCTTCTGTCAGTCTTTTGTCTCTCATTTCTGCCTTCTGTAATAAAATATGCTGGCTAGGCCTCTTCCTGGATCAGTACTAGTGTTCTAAAGGAGGGAACTGTCATTTTCTTTATATACAACTTGCTAAACTTCAATGTTTTAAGAAATGCTTTCTGGCTCAACTCCCCTGAGTTAGCAAATGTTTCCACTGCCCTTGTTATTTCTGTTCCTAATTGCTAAGGGGAAAAAAATAAATCTAGGCAGTAGAAACTGCAAAGGTGTCACTTTACCAAGGGGGCTTCCTATAGTCTTTGCAAAAAAATTACATTTCTTTTGTTCTGTCCTCACTATGGAAGATAGAGTTAAGGAATTAGTCAAAAACAGTAGGAATCAATTGAGATGAGTATTGTTTGGGAATGTTTTGCTTTATTTACAAAGTCCTTTCTTCAATGGTCATTTACCTGTGTTCAAATCCAGACTTTAACATAAACTATGATCTTGGAGATATTACCAAATTCTGGGCATCTGGGTTTCTCCTTCTACAAAATGGGGAATAAAATTATCATACTTATCATAGGATGGTATTTAGGATTAAACAAGTTAATGCTTGCAATGATTTAGAAGTGTTCTACATGTTAAAAATATGAAACATCAGCTATTTTTATGGGTATTCTATCTTCTACACATATCATGTTACTTAAAAAGATTACATGATCCCTTACAAGGAATACTTGCTATTTAACTCTCTCATATCCACTATACATACTCTGTTTAAATAGATAATACATGTGCCATCTATATACACATATACAACCAAATTCATACATAAATAGTTATTAATTTCCTTCTAAATATTTTGGTCAGCTCCCAGGTTTTTTCAGTATAAGAGGTAGTTGTCTGGGCTAAAGGGAGAAAGGACTCAGAGTATTGGACAATATACTATGTGAACAGGCACTCCTAACGCTGTCACATCTCTTTTTCAGTAACTGTAAGAACAATGTTTCTTTCCCATTATATTACTAGTCACCACATGTTATTGAAGCTTTCCTGCACACAGGCTGTACCAGATCCCTGTAAAGGTTAAAAAGGAGGGAGATGCACAGAGAATATAGTGAGAAATCTATTTTTTATACTCAATTATAAAAATTATGTATAAAACCTTATACACACATTTGTTTGGAAAATAATAACCCTGTATTCTTGGTCAGTAAATATTACAACTTCTTTTTGAGATTTCTGTTATTTTAATATTCTGAGATATACTGCAAATGATATAGCTAAAACTATGCAAATTTTAACAAAATGTAATTTTATGAGTTTCTTAGTATCACAATTTAGGGTTAGATATAATGACACTGATGCCATTTCTGTGACTGCTTTCCTAACAATCTGAAAAGAAGTGTAAAACGCTCCAACTCAAAGGTCAGAGAAATCTATGTTTAAATTCCATCAACATCACCTACTTATCTGTGAGATTGGAGGAAAATTAGCCTCTCTGAGCTTCCATTTTCTTTTTTGTAAAAAGAGGATTATAATGCTTTTTACCTCAGAAAGCTATTATTAAAGGAAATAAAAGACAAGATGAACCACTCAGCTCTGCAAGGAGAGTAATTGGACAAAGACCCCCAGCCGCTGCCCCTCTGCACGCATGCAGTGTTTGTGTGAGGGCTGCTCCACACAGTGCTTTGGGAATCTTCCAGCTGAGGGAAGCCTGACTCCTTCAGAGGACCCTCTGGCTGGAAGACTCCCATGGACTTGGCCAAATCTTTGTTAAAACTCTGCTGCAGTATGAGATCCTTCATGCCAAACTTCTTCCTTTCCTCTCTCCTTTACACTGTCTGAACTGTACTGTGATCCAAAAGGATGAATAAGCCGTACATGCTCCTCAGCCTAACCCTTTGTCCTTCTCATACATTTCCCACAATAATCCATTACCCTTAATTACATCTTGGCATCTGCTTCTCTACAAATCCAAACTAATGCATCATATAACATAGTACATGATATACACTAAGCATTTTATAAAATGTTTTTAACATCCTTAGAGAAATAGGCACAACATGAAAGAAAAAAAAATTCTATCCAGATGTTGTATGAAGTGAATATACAAAGTTTTATTTTTTCCTGTACAAAATTTTTATATTCTTGGTTATAGAATCTAAAAATAGATCTTTTATTTTACATTGTAACAAAATCACTAGTACATTGTATTTTATTTTACATAAATTTCTTCCCCATACACACATCTTCTCTAGACACTCTTTATGTCCTATTTCATGAAGGCATATTTTAATAATTCTGACTATGTCATTTACCTAAAACAGGGAGTTAAAAAACTTAGAACTTAGCCTTATTCTATCTCTGTTATTTTAAAGATATGGAGTTCATGTGAAAGGGACATATGACCAAGAATAAACGGAAACAATCTGTTAAGGAATTTGATTAAAAACAAAAGGCAAAGGGAAACCTGAACTGATATCACATTTCATCCTTATGGTCAATATTTCCCATGGAGCAATGTGAGTTGGGTAGGAGAGGGGGATAGTATCAGAATACATTAAGGAGGAAGAGTGGATAAAAGTAGAAAAGGATGAGAAAGGAAAAGAAATGGAGAATATTTAATTTCCTTAATAGATGAAGCAGCTCTTTCTTATTTCTCATCATTTCTCCTCTCTTCCCAATCTTGCACACTGGAAAACTAAACTTTTGCCATTCTTGCTCTGTAATTCCTGGGTAGCTACATTTGATTCTGGAATTACATGTATTATAAAACAAAATGCATGCTTTTACAATAATAATTTAATTCTACAAACTTTACTGGGAACCTGTTATGTACTAAAAACTGTTCAAAGGATTCAAAAATAAATACATTTTTCTGCTTTCCAAGGGCTCTAAAATCAAGTGCAAGCATTAAAAAAGTATAAATACTGCACAGACTGCTTTTTTAGAGGTCTGTACAAGGGGCTCCAGAATGATGAGAGAGAGAGCTTTGCTCTGTCTTTAGGAGTGAAAATACTTCATAAAAAGGTGATATTGCACAAGGTCTTGAAGAATAGACCTACTCCAGTGGGATGAGGCCAAGAAGCATATTCTAAGGCAGAGGAAATAAGAGCATCAATAAATTCATAGGTGCATGAGGGACCATGAAATGCCCTAAGAATGCCAAATGATTCCTTGTGATTAGAGCTTGATTCATAGATGGGAGATAGCAAGGCAATAGATGAGGCAAGATTAAAAGATTTTAAATTATGAAAGCACCCACAGCTATGCTTTTATTATTGGGAATTGACAGTTAATATCAAAATATTAACAAGACTTGTGGGTGCTTCTTTATTTAAAACTTCATCTCTCACTCTTGTTTCTCAGTTGTTTCCCAAAGCAAACTGCTTTCTAAGCACCACTTTAGGATATGTAGAAGTGACTTCAGATATGTAATTTAGCAAGACAAAAATATTAAACCCCATTTAATTTATCAGTTGTTCTGCATGTCAACATTTTGCAACTAATTTTGTTTGTGTAGCCTGCATTTCCTTCATTCTAGGTGTTGCTGAAAAATATTCTTGGAAAAGCACAAAGACATGCCCCATGTTCAATATTAAATATTTACCTGGGGAATCTGAGAATCCTACAAAAATTTAGTTTGTCCCAAAGGTCTATATAAATGTGAGGAAAAAATAATCACAAAGTGACTTGTTCACTAATTTGAACAAATTTATTTTCAAGCCAGGTTGCTTTTGTGTTCAAATTCCTTTGTCACTTGAGCCACAGATTTTTTAAATCAGGGCTAGAGCCAGATGCCTAGTACTAAAAAAGTTACACTCCCTTAGGACTTTTAAATGGGCAGGCATAGCCTGAAAACTTGAAGCATAAAAGAAGTCTTCAGTCTAAAAAGGGAGATCATAACTTATCTGCAGCTCCTGATGTGGACTTGTTTCATGAATCAGAAAACACAATCCTTTTAAAGTTAGTCATTATGACATGGATCAAAAATTTAGATTACAGATTTCCAATTAGTATGATCATTTCTCAAGATATAAACTGTAATGTTGAGAAGAAAATTGTGAGAAGTCTTTTCAAATTATATTGAAGTTTTTTTTTATGATTGTACTTTTTGTAAAGATGTGAAATGATTCTTTTCTAAATACACTCTGGTTAAATTTTTTCAACATTGTGTTGTTTTCTAAGGGGGGCTGAAACAAGATTGCAATTCCAAAAAATAGGTGTATTAACTATTTGTAATGTGAATCTAATATCATATTTAAAATACAGGAGTAATTCATCAATTTATTCTGTATGCACTACAATAAAAAAACCTACTTAACATTTCATAGTTGCATTATAAGTAGCATGCAGCCATTTGAAAAATATAGTCATTATCAAGGGTATTACTCTTTTTCTAACGTATTTGACTCTAGGACACATCCTCTAATGTATTTTCTTTTTCCTTTCTATGTGTACCTACCTTGTAAGATGAAGCTGCAAACAGTAAAATTTTCATGACATAAAGATTTGTATAAATATATTTCAATATTTAAATTTTTTTAAACCTACAATAATGCAAATATACATATCTGTAGAGAGATACATTTTTAGAAGAGATACTATCTTTGAATTTTTATTTAAAAGAAAACCCTGTGTATACATGTTTACATTCATCCCTAATATATTATATGCTGTTGTTTAATTTCTATTATTATTATCAGTGGTAGAATGAAAGTCTATAGAACTTTAGACCAAGACATGAATCTTCAAGGAGACACATGTTTAGACAAAGTTGTACATTTTTTATTGTTAGTGTTTTTGTCTCCCTTCTTAACATCTCTTTTATAATCAATTTATCAATGTCTATAAATAAGTTAGCCAGAATTTTGAAATGAATTGTATTGAATTTGTACATCAAGTTGGGGAATATTGTTGTCTTAACAATCTTCTGGCTTTTGGAGTCTGTGGTCTCTGATGAGGAGTTAAATCAACTGCTAATTATGTTGTATTTTCCTTGCTGTTTTCAAGATTCTTTCTGCCTTTCACTGTCTACAATGATATGCCAAGGATTATATTTCTGATCTTACTGTACCTGGAGTTCATTAAGGTTTTTGATGTGTGAATTGTTGCTCTTTAAATTTGTAAGTTTTGGCCATGATTTCTTCAAGTATTCCTTTTTATTTCTTTTTTTCACACTCTGATTTCTGATAGGTATACTTGACAGTGCTTCACATGTCTTTGAGGTTCTATTCATTTGTCTTATTATCCTTTTTTCCTTCAGACAGAATACTTTCATTTGACCTATATTTAAGTTTAGTGATTTTTTTCTTGTATCAGTTCATATTTGCTTCTGAATCCCTCCAGTGAATTTTTTTATTTCAGGTATTGTAGTTTTTGACTCCAGAATATCTATTTGGTTCTTTTTAAAAAATAATTTTTTATGTTTATTGATGTGCTTTATTTTGTGATACTTCCCTTTAGATCTTTAGAAAATTGACCTTAGTTTTTGAATATATTTATGACTTATTTAAATCTTTGTCTTCTAAATCCAATATGTAGGTCCCCTAAGGGAAATTTTCTATCACCTGTTTGTTTTTATTTGTTTCCTCCATACATGCAGGAAAATATTTTCTTTTGCTGATTTTTTTATTGTATACAGGTCATTTTGAATATTAAAATATGGCAAATCTGGAAATCATATCTCTCAAGGGTTTGTTTTTATTACTTTCTATTGCAGCTTATTATAATTCCTTTGTTTAGTGACTTTCCTGGACTATTTCTCTAAAATTATTTGCTTTGGGTGGCTAGTGTAGCCTATGATTGGTTAGCTTAGTGGTTGAAAATGTTTGGACAGGGATTTTTTTTTAGTGCCTTGAACCAATAAATCTTCCACACTTTGCTGAAGGGCTTTGTATGTGTGTTGGGTGACACCATTAATGTTCCTCCAATTTGCAACCCAGCCTTAGCCTTCACTTCCTTTTTATACAGTATTTCAGTGACTGAAACAATTGAGAGTTTAAGGTCTTTCAAATCTTTCTTGGCATATAAAAAGTTGACCAGTGCGTGACCTTTTAGATTCTCAGGAATATTCTTCTGAACATCAGAGATTTTCCAGGATTTCTAGTGGTATCGCTTTCCATGATATTCTCCTTTCATGCTTTTCAGGCAGCCTCTTGTTTGTTCCCACTGGGTAATGTCACCTCAGGTAGTTATGATGTTAAACAACTTCCACTGATTTTTTTGACAAATCCTCTGCAAATAAGGTTTTCCAAATGAAGGAGTTTTGATTCAAGTAAAATATACACAAGTCTTGTGAATCAGATATGTGGAATAGTAGAAATTTTTTTCAACAGGGCTTTTAGTAAGCTATAAATTGATTCTATCCTTCTCCAGTGTTTGCTAGTCTTCTGAACTACTGGGGTTATAAATCTGATGGGATTATAAGGCTGCTAATTCTTAAATCTATGGCAGGGATAGGACAGTAGATGGGAACAGGGATGGGGAAAAGACAAGATAAAATGAAACAAAGTTTACTATTCTTACTGAGACTGAACTGTTTCATTGAAGAAACAGTTCTTGATTATTGTGATCATTGATTAATTTCCAGAGTTGAAAAGGTAGCTTCTGACAATTTTTATCACTGTTCTTGTTACTCTTATTAAGGATTAGATTTTAGAGGTTTTTCTCTCCACCATTCTGGAAGTGTTATTTCCCTGCACTATGATTTTTATGTATAGAATAAATGAAAACTTTAGATATTTTTATCATTTTCTACCTCTTTGTTAGACAAATAAATGTATAAGGCAAAGAAAGACATTTAATTGTTATTTGATTATTGTACTAACTACATTCTTATTTTGTAATGAGAAGTTACCACCCAAAAATAGACCTGTTGAGTCCCAAATAATGCTGAACTTTGTATAAAAATTTCATTTTGAAAACAAAAAGCAAATAATCCATTTAAGAAATGAGCAGAAGGCATGAATAGACACTTCTCCAAAGAAGAAATTCAGATGGCCAACAGGCACATGAAAAGATGCTCCACATCACTAATCATCAGAGAAATGCAGATTAAAACCACAATGAGATATCACCTCACACCAGTGAGGATGGCCAACATCCAAAACACAAACAACAACAAATGTTGGCGAGGATGTGGAGAAAAGGGAAGCCTCCTACACTGCTGGTGGGACTGCAAATTAGTTCAACCATTGTGGAAAGCAGTATGGAGGTTCCCCAAAAAACTCAAAATAGAAATACCATTTGACCCAGGAATTCCACTCCTAGGAATTTACCCTAAGAATGCAGCAGCCCAGTTTGAAAAAGACAGATGCACCCCGCAGCACTATTTACAATAGCCAAGAAATGGAAGCAACCTAAGTGTCCATCAGTAGATGAATGGATAAAGAAGATGTGGTACATATACACAATGGAATATTATTCAGCCATAAGAAGAAAACAAATCCTACCATTTGCAACAACATGGATGGAGCTAGAGGGTATTATGCTCAGTGAAATAAGTCAAGCTGAAAAAGACAAGTACCAAATGATTTCACTCATATGTGGAGTATAAGAACTAAGGAAAAAAAAAAACTGAAGGAACAAAACAGCAGGAGACTCACAGAACCCAAGAACGGACTAATAGTTACCAAAGGGAAAGGGACTGGGGAGGATGGGTGGGAAGGGAGGGGCAAAGGGGAAGAAGGGACATTACGATTAGCAGATGTAATGTTGGGGGGGCACGGGGAGGGCTGTACAACCCAGAGAGGACAAGTAGTGACTCTATGGCATCTCACTACGCTGATGGACAGTGACTGCAATGGGGTTGGGGGGTGGGGGGACCTGATGAAGGGGGTAGTGTAATCACCATAATATTACTCATTTAATTGTAGATTAATGATATCAAAATATACTAAAAAAAAAAGGAGACTTCATACTCTGGTATCATTTTTATCTTTATATCCCATGATTCTCCTATTAATATCTAATGTGTCATCATGATTAAGCTATATGCTATTTAAATTTACCTCTCTACTTACATGCATTGAAAAAATAGCACATAGCCTAACAATAATGATATTAGGTATCACCAATGATTTTAATGTGTATACATTTTTTTAAGTCTATTAAATTGTAAACTGCGTTTGCATAAGCTGAGTGTGTATGGTCGGATGTGGGTATTTAACCATCTTGTTACACTGTTAGACCTTTATAAGTTACCTTGTAATTAACAGGCACTAAATAGTATTTCTGAATAAGATAGAATTGTTATCCAATACTAGTCATTATCCAATATCTACTAGATCTGCTACAAAAATATTTTCCTATAGTGAATAAATATGTTCACCTAATATTTACCTGCTATTTAATGTTAGAGTAGTATAGACTCAACAAATCCAACACAACCCCTCCCAGTAATGTAGCAACTATATAACTGATTCTGCATTAAAGATTTTATAATATATATGTCTCTACAGATGTGTTTTTAATTTCATCACTTGCACAGTTGTCTTGAAGGTATAAGGCTGAGAACACTAAGCTTGTATACATAAGATAGGCATGTATTCATTTCTGAAAAAATTATTTAGACCCTGGTTCCTAAACACTTTTACTGACTATGTGTATATTTCTCTTTCCCCATTTTATTTTTTCATTATGTGTTTTACCTCTAAATTTAAACATATACATCCTGCTTTTAACTCACTCTACCTCTGATTTTTATTTTGTTCTACAATAACAATTTTTTTATGAATCTATGCAACTAGGCCAAGTTTATTCCTATACATTGATAATTATTTTTTATGTGCTTAGCACTGTACTTTTCCATGGCCTTCCTATCTGGACACATATTTTTACTCAGATTCTTGGTTTAACTACTACCTAATCTTTCAAACAAGTCATACATCTGACACTATTTCTAGTGAAAGGTGGATTTATATCTTTTCCTTGAAGCTGGGACATCTAATACCTGCTTTGACCTGTTAACAGTGCATCTGACACTATGCGATTTCTTGGAATAAAACATAAAATGCTACGCAGTCTGCCTGATTCTTTTGGAACACTTGCATTTAGGACGCTCCTTTCAGAACCCAATTGCAACAATATGAGACACTCAAATTACATGGAGAAGCTTTGTAGGCATGCTGGTTGACAGGGAAACTAGCCTTCATGACATCTTAACCCATTTACCAGACATGATTGAAATATTTCCCAGATAATTTCAGCTCCCAAACATTCACATCATCCCTAGCTAATTTAATCTTCTCATCTGGGGCCCTAAATACATGCAGCAGAGACTAGCCATCCCATCTGGCCCTACATGAATTCCTCAGCCACAGAATCTGTGAGTATAATCAGTTGATTGTTGTTTTATGACACTAAGTTAGGGTTTATTTTACATCAACAGGTAAAGAATCTGGGCTAGTCTTAAGCCCTAGGTACCACCACACACTCTGCTCACTGAAGTCTTGGTGAGTGGAGCCTGACAATTAACATATCAGTCTTCCAAGGAGTTGTGAGAACATTATTTCTTAGCTATTTGCTGGGTGAAAATATTTTCTTTGTCTCTCTCTCTCTAATGTCTTTCCCTCGGAGGTGGCATCTTGGTTCAAGGGTGTAAGTCAGCACACTGGACTCTTGGATTTCTCATGTGACACTATATATCACTATGTAATTGGGAAAGATTGAAACTTAAGATACCCCCACTGTCTCATTACATCACAGTTTTTACTAAAACTGGAGTACCATTTTGCAAACTTATTGTCAATCATTTGAAATGTCTGGACCATGAAGTGGTAATAAATGTTCAGAAACAACATTAGTTTAAATTGAATTTTTTACCCATATCCATTTACAGTAGCAAAATATATATAAAAAAGACTGCGTCCCCATAATCATTCCTGTGCCTGCCATTTAATGTTGCTGCACATATGCTTTATGTCACTCTATTAGTTTAACTGTGTTTCAGTCCACTTCATTAATGTAAGTTGGCTATGATAAATGGCAAAAATCCAGTACAAATCTACAGACTCTGGTTCTGAGCTATTAGCACAAGCTATTATATAACCCTGTTCTATCTAAATAAATAGAATTTATTTGCCCTTTAAACTCAAAGGTGAAAATAACCAAAAAGATT
>JAVSCE010010215.1:0-43390 GCA_032199065.1 Smutsia gigantea | reverse complement strand
ATATCCATTCTGTGGCTCTGCCAGCTTCCTAACTCTGGCTC
Source organism: Smutsia gigantea (assembly GCA_032199065.1). NCBI lineage: Eukaryota > Metazoa > Chordata > Mammalia > Pholidota > Manidae > Smutsia > Smutsia gigantea. Next base: position 43,349 of record JAVSCE010010215.1, on the reverse strand, counting down.
TTACCTTTCTTCAGATAAGGAGATTGAAGAGAGATGAAGCTAAAATGAATATTCAAGCATCCACAGTTCCAGATTCCACTGGATATTCTTGAATTATATGGTGAAAATGTTAAAGACTGGGATAAGGAATTCTAGCTGGGAGGTTATAGCAGCAATTCAGACAGAAATTTGTAAGCTAATAATTTTAGAAATGAATATTTAGAGGCACTATAAAAAGGAATTAATATTGTGGCTGACTAACTCTATAAGGAAAGACCTCCAGGATTATGAGCTATCTGTAGAGATCAGAGAGTTAAGGTGTAGAAAAGGGCAAGATTTTGACACTGAATTTAAAAAGAATGAGTACAGAAATAAAGGTTATATACTAACTAGTAAATATAGGTGTAAAATTATTTTTCTTTTACTCTATTTTAGCCTGTATCTGAACAGGCTTAAAATAAGTGAATGAAATGTGAAATGTCTATATTGATTGCTGTTTGGACAAAATATTTTTTATAAAGATAGAAAAAAAGTTTGTTATTGCTAAATTGGCTGATAATTTTACTGAGCTAATTAATTCTAAGTACACTTTTTTATTTACTCATGACATCCTAAACTATATTCAGTGTTTTTGAAAATGGGAAGAATCCATGTTTTCTTTCCTTCACATATTTTCCACATCCATACTTCATTCCCTCATTAAGCATTCATAAGGACATAGGCTCATTTTTAAAGACATCTTCTAAATTGTCCCAAAAGAAAGCCACACAGAAGCTTCTCATAAATCAGGCTTTCTGCTGTGGTTCCTCTGAGTAGTACTTGTTTATTTTATCATTCATTTATTCATAGGATGAAACAAAATGTGCAAGACATTTTCCTAGAGGCTATTCTGGGATACCAGCATAAATACCACAGGGTCTTTTATGTTTCAAGCAGCCTTTGGACCAATGATAAAGATATAAGGTGGGTATAAAACTCTACAAAACAAGGTAAAAAGAATGTGATAAATATCATTAAAGACTTAGAGGGGTACATATGTACTATGTGGAGTTAGATGAGAGAGACACAGAGAAAGACAGAGACAGAAAGAGACAAAGAGGCATCATTCCATAGAAATTTATCTTCATTATGCTAAGCAAGTATATTAGGGTTCCCCAGAGGAACAAAACCTGTATAAGTTTCATTCATTCATTTATTCATTTATCCATTATTGTAGGAATTGTCTCATGTGTTTATGGAGGCCAAGAAGTCTTTCTTGGTTGTAGGAGATCCACATCCTTCACTTTAGCTTTCACTTAAGAAGGAATATCTTGACATGTTCCACACCACTGGACTCCTAGAAATTTCAGTGAGATAGAAGGTCCCTGAATTTGAGTTAGATTTATTTGCCACTATCTCACACACAAATGTCTTGCCAACATGTCTAGAGTTGTTAATTCTTGCTCACTAGGTCTAACCAGCATAATGCCATCAATGTAATGGACCAGTGTGATATCTGGTGGAAGGGCTAGTTGATAAATTTCCCTTTGAACAAAATTATGATATACTGCTGGTCTTTCCAGTTGTAAGCAAAGTACTTCTGGTGGATCTTATGGACAAGGCTGGAGGAAAAGGCATTTGCCAGATCATTAGCTACATACCATGTACCAGGGAATGTGTTTAACCTTTCAAGTCTTTGATAGTGGCACCAATCTTTTCAATAATTCTTTTAAGTTACTAGTTTCCTAGGCAGAGGCAGTTCTAATGTTTTCCATTTAGCCTTCCCCACCTTTACATTCATCATTCCACAGGTCAGAGAACCTATGTGGAGATTCTGACAACCGCTATGTATGTCTATTTCCAATTACACATTCTGGAACAGGGGACATAACCATTGGATGAGTTCAGGGACCTACTAGACAAACTGTGAGACAGACCTAAACAAAACCCCACTAGTCACCTGATCGCCATAAGCTCTTACTCTGAAGGGTTTGGGGTCTCCTGGAATCAGTGTGAGTTCAAAGCCAGAGTCCAGCAATTATTGTATTATTATTTAGAGTGGCCAAAAGTTCTTTTTATTTTCTTTTTCTCAATATACAGTTACCCTGGTCCCTTTAGGGAAGAGTGACAGTATAAAATTTGGGGTACTGTGTTGGGGCCCTCAAGAGGACCTGGTGTCCCCTTAATTCAGGAGGTTCTGGGTATATTAACTGGATCAATTCTGGGAATTGATTGAAAGCCTACCATTCTGTTTTGATTCAAGTTATACTCTTGTTCACTTACCTAGAACTTTTTGCTTATACAGACCAAGTAAGAAGTTAGTAGGCTTTCTTTCTGTTTCACATCTAGGAATGCCATGATTAACTTGCCACTGCTGTAGGTCATCATGAGTCAGACTATTCTGATTGCTGCTTTGACTATGCTGTCCATTTTTGCAGTTGATTAGGAATATCCAATGCAGATATTTTACATATCTTCAGAAGCAGTTTTTGCCATAGACTGTGAATTATCTCTTTACTACTGGAAATAGAGCCATTACCTTATTTAAATCTGATCAGTCTAGAGAGCCAATTCCAGAAATCCCAGAGCCATTTCAGAAAACTCATCCTTAAGATTCTGTTCCTTTACAACTGCTCTTTATGCCAAAATCTGTTTTACACTGAGATCTCCAAAAAAAAAAAAAACCCAGAACTGATAGAATATTCATTCATTCATTATAGGAATGGTCTCAAGTGATTATGGAGGCAGAGAAGTTCCAAAATCTGCCATCTGCAAACTGGCGAACCAGGAAAGTCAGTGGTGTAATTCACTTTGATTTTGACAACCAGGAAACCAGGGAGCCAAAGATTTAAATCACACTCCAGGTCTGAAGGTCTGAGATCCAAAACATCAGTGTTCATTGGTAGAAGATGAATGCCCCAGTAAAGGCAGAGATAGCACATTCTTTGTCTCTTTTGGTTCTATTTAAGCCCTTAGTAGATTGGATATTTCCCATCCACATTGATGAGGGTGATCTTCTTAGCCTACCAATTCAAATGCTAATCTCTTCCATAAATACCCTCACAGACACACACAGAAAGAATGTTTTACCAGCTACCTGGTAATCCTGTAGCCTAGTTAAATTGACACATAAAATTTACCATCACAACAAGCAAAGCAAAGGAGATTTTCCTTGATTTCATAGTCCTGATGTGGCAAAATATGTGTCACACAGGTCAAAAGTCAGTGAATTTTACATGCACTATACTATATGTACTTATATACACACACACGTGCACACACACACACATTTCTCCACCATACATTATATATTGCTTGTTTTAGAACTTATATAAATGGAATCATACATATATAGTATTGACTCTGGGTTCTTTCACTCAGCATTTTTTTTGAGATTCATATATATTGAAGCAGATATCAGTAATCTGTTCCTTTTCTTTTATACTATTCCACTGTATGAATATACCACAATTTGTTTATCCATTTCCCATTATTGGATATTTAGATTTTTTTCTAGTTTTCAGTAAGTATATGGATACCTTAGCCACAGGGATAAAGAGTTATGAACATTTTTGTACAAGTATTTATGTGGTTAATTTCTTTCCTTGGGAAAATATCTAGGAGTTTAATGGCTAGATTGTATGGTAAATGTATGTTTAACTTTTTGACACTGATAAACTGTTTTTAAAGTACTTTTTCATAAGCACTAGCCAAGTTTGAGAGTTCCAGTTGTTCTATATCCTTGTCAGTCTTTTTTAAATTTAGACAGTTTAGCAGGTGAGTCTCATTTGAAAAGAAATGCTTTTCTTTGCTATTGTGTCTCTGCCTTTCAATTCTTTGTTATGGTGGGGACAAGAACCAAGGAAAAAAAACTCTACCCATAACACAATGTTCAATAAAATGATGAAAATAGCATTCCTCTCTTGTTTCATAGCGGAAAAGTTTTCAGATTTTCACCATTGAGTATGTTATCTGTGGGGTTTCCATGACAGCCCATTATCATGTGAGAAAGCTCGCTTCCATTTTCAGTTTTTTGAGTATTTTTATAATGAAAAGCTGTTGTATTTTGTCAAATGCTTTTTCTTGAACAATTATGATGGGTTTTTTGCTTTATTCTATTAATACAGTGTATTACAATGATTAATTTCCTTTTGTTAAACCACCTTGTACCCATTATTCCTAGAATATAAACAACCTTCTTTGTCATGGTCCTTTTAATTTGCTGTTGGATTCATTTCCACAGAGTTTTACATGTACATTCATAAGAGATACTAGGCTGTACTTATATTTTTTCTATGATGCCTTTATCTGGCTTTGGTATCAAGGAAAACCTGTCTGCATAGAATGAGTTAGGAAGTATTACCTTCTCTTACGTTTTTTTGGAAGAGCTTGAGTAGGCTTGGTAGTTGTTTTTAGATATTTGTTAGCTTTAACCATTGAAGCCATTTCATATGGGACTTTATGTTGTTGGGTGGTTTTTTATTATTGATTTTACCTCTTTATTTGTTATAAGTCTGTTAGTATTTTCTATTTCTTTTTGAGTTAGTTTATCTAATTTGTGTGCTTCTGGGAATTTATCTATTCATATAGATCATCCATTATGTTGGTTTAAAATTTTTCATAGTATTCTATAATACTTTATGCAAGGTCAGTAATAATATCCCCACTTTAAATTTCTTATTTTTTGGTTGTTTTTTTAATCTCCTTTCTTTTGTCATTCTAGTGAAGGTTTGCCAATTTAGTTGATATTTTCAAAGAACATATTCTTGGTATTGTTGATTCTATTATTTCCTTAATTATATTTATCATTGCTCTAAGGTTGATTAGTTCCTTTCTTCTAGCTTGGGATTTAGTTTTTTTCTGTCAAGTTCCTCAAGGTTTAATTTTAGGTTACTTATTTGAGATCTATCTAATTTTTTAATGTAGCTCTTTATATTTACAAATTTCCCTCTGAGCACTATGTTTGCAGCATCAGTTAAGCTTTGATATGTTGTTTGTTTTCCCTTATCTCTAAGTATTTTCTAATTTCCTTTATGCTTTCTCTTTGACTCATTGATGATAGGTTGTTTAAAATCATGTTGTTTCATTTCCATATATTTCTTAATTTTCAAGTTTTCCTTGTTATTGATTTCTGGCTTCATTCCAGTTTAGTAATAAAAGATACCTTGTGTGATTTCAATATTTCTTAGTTTGTTGAGACTTATTTTGTGGCTTAACATTTGGTCTATCCTGGAGAATGATCCATGTGCACTAAAGAATAATGTGTATTAGCTGTTGCTGGATGGAGTGTTCTAAATCTCTCTGCCATATCTAGTTGCTTTATACTATTTAAATCTTCCATTTCATACTGAAATTCTTCCTAGATGTTCTATCCATTTTTGAATGTGGTGTACTTAACTCTCCAAATATTATTGTATGACTGTCTATTGCTCCCTTAAATTTTTTAAATAATTAAAATATGCTTATTATTTTTATAAAAAATTATATAAGATGTACAACATAATGTTTTTAAATGTAAATATTGTGAAATGATTACTATAGTCAAGTTGACTAACATATCCATTTACTCACATTCTTACCTTTTTTCTGTGTGATGACAACACTGAAGACCTACACTCTTAACAAATTTTAACTATACAGTACAGTATTATTAACTATAAATACTACATTGTACATTAGATCTATAGAAGTTATTCATCCTACATAAGTGAAACAATTTACCATTAGACAGACACATTCCCATTTTCCCTACACCCCTATCCCTGGTAACCACCACTCTACTATGCTCCTATGAATTCTATTATTTTAGATTCTATATATAAATGAGATCATGCAGTATCTTCCTTTCCACATTTGGAATATTTGAATTACCATAATGTCCTTCAGGTTCATCCACTTTGTGGTAAATGGCAGGATTGACTTCTTTTTTTTTAATTTTCTATTAAGGTATTATTGATATACACCCTTACGAAGGTTTCACATGAAAAAACAATGTGGCTACTACATTTACACATATTATCAAGACCCCACCCACACCCCAATGCAGTCACTGTCATTCAATGTAGTAAGATGCCACAGATTCACTATTTGCCTTCTCTGTGCTACATTGTTTTCCCCGTGGTCCCCAACACCATGTGTACTAAACATAATACCGTTAATCCCCTTCTCCCTCCCTCCCAACCTGCCCTCCCACACCACTCCACTTTGGTAACCGCTAGTTCCTTCTTGGAGTCTCCGAGTCTGCTGCTATTTTGTTCCTTCAGATTTGCTTCGTTGTTATACTCCACAAATGAGGGAAATCATTTGGAACTTGTCTTTCTCCACCTGGCTTATTTCAGTGAGCATAATATCCTCCAGCTCCATCCATGCTGTTGCAAATGGTAGGATTTGTTTTCTTCTTATGGCTGAATAGTATTCCATTGTCCATATGTATCACATCTTCTTTATCCATTCATCTACTTATGGACACTTGGGTTGCTTCCATATGTTGGCTATTGTAAAAAGTGCTGCGATAAACATAGGAGTGCATATGTCTTTTTGAATCTGAGAAGTATTCTTTGGGTAAATTACAAAGAGTGGGATTCCTGGGTCAAATGGTATTTCTATTTTTAGTTTTTTGAGGAACCTCCATATTACTTTCCACAATGGTTGAACTAGCTTACGTTCCCACCAGTAGTATAGGTGAGTTCCCCTCTCTCTGCATCCTTGCCAGCATTTGCTGTTCTTAGTCTTTTGGATAATGGCCATCCTTACTGGTGTGAGGTAATATCTCATTGTGGTTTTAATTTGCATTTCCCTGATGATTAGTGATGTGGAGCATCTTTTCATGTGTCTGTTGGCCATCTGAATTTCTTCTTTGGAGAACTGTCTCTTCATATCCTCTGCCCATTTTTTAATTGGGTTATTTGTTTTTTGGGTGTTGAGGCATGTAAGTTCTTTATATATTTGGATGTTAACCCCTTGTCGGATATGTCATTTACAAATATATTCTCCCATACTTTAGATGCCTTTTCGTTCTGTTGATGGTGTCCTTTGCTGTACAGAAACTTTTTTGTTTGATGTAGTCCCATGAGTTCATTTTTGATTTTGTTTCCCTTGCTCAAGGAAATGTGTTCAGGAAGAAGTTTCTCATGCTTATATTCAGGAGATTTTTGCCTATGTTGTCTTCTAAGAGTTTTATGGTTTCATGACTTAATTCAGGTCTTTGATCCATTTTGAGTGTACTTTTGTGTATGGGGCTAAACAATAATCCAGTTTCATTCTCTTACATGTAGCTTTCCAGTTTTGCCAACACCAGCTGTTGAAGAGGCTGTCATTTCCCCATTGTATATCCATGGCTCCTTTATCATATATTAATTGACCATATATGGTTGGGTTTATATCAGGGCTCTCTAGTCTGTTCCATGGGTCTATGAGTCTGTTCTTGTGCCAGTACCAAATTGTCTTGATTACTGTGGCTTTGTAGTAAAGCTTGAAGTTGGGGGGCATAATCCCCCCCAGCTTTATTCTTTCTTCTCAGGATTGCTTTGGCTATTCAGGATATTTTGTGGTGCCATATGAATTTTAGAATGATTTTCTCTAGTTCGTTGAAAAATGCTCTTGGTATTTTGATAGGAATTGCATTGAATCTGTAGATTGCTTTAGGCACAATGGCCATTTTGAAAATTTTAATTCTTCCTATCCATGAACACAGGATTTATTGGTATCTTCTTTAATTTCTCTCATGAGTGTCTTGTAGTTTTCAGAGTATTAGCCTTTCACTTTCTTGATTAGGTTTATTCCTAGGTATTTTATTCTTCTTGGTGCAACTGTGAATGGAACTGTTTTCCTGATTTCTCTTTCTGCTAGTTCATCGTTAATGTATAGGAATGCAACAGATTTCTCTGTATTAATTTTGTATCTCACAACTTTGCTGAATTTAGATATTAGATCCTGTAGTTTTGGAGTGGATTCTTTAGGGTTTTTTATGTACAATATCATGTCATCTGCCAACAGGGACAGTTTAAATTCTTTCTTGTCAATCTGGATGCCTTTCATATCTTTGTGTTGTCTGATTGCCGTGGCTAGGACCTCCAGTATTATGTTGAATAGAAGTGGGGAGAGTGGACATCCTTGTCTTGTTCCTGATTTTAAAGGAAAAGCTTTCAGCTTCTCACTGTAAGTATAATGGTGGCTGCGGGTTTGTCATATATGGCCTTTATTGTGTTGAGGTACTTGCCCTCTATACCTATTTTGTGGAGTTTTTTAAATGAATGGATGTTGAATTTTGTCAAATTCTTTTTCACCATCTATGGAGATGATCATGTGGTTTTTGTCTTTCTTTTTTGTTGATGTGGTGGATGATGTGGATGGGTTTTTGAATGTTGTACCATCCTTGTATCCCTGGAATAAATCCCACTTGATCATGATGGATGATCCTTTTGATTCGGTTTGCTAATATTTTGTTGAGTATTTTTGCACCTATGTTCTTCAGAGATATTGGTCTGTAATTTTGTGTTTTTTTTGTGTGTGTCTTTGCCTGGTTTTGGTTTTAGAGTGATTCTTGCCTCATGGAATGAGTTTGGAAGTATTGCCTCTTCTTTTACTCAGTGGAAAATTTTAAGGAGGATGGGTATTAGGTCTTCACTAAATGTTTGATAAAATTCAGTGGTGAAGCCATCTGGGACAGGCATTTTGCTCTTAGGTAGGTTTTTGATTACCAGTTCAATTTCATTGCTGGTAATTGGTCTGTTCCGATTTTCTGTTTCTTTCTCTGTCAGCCTTGGAAGGTTGTATTTTTCTAGAAAGTTGTCCTTTTCTTCTAGGTTATCCAGTTTGTTAGCATATAATTTTTCATAGTATTCTCTAATAATTCTTTGTATTTCTGTGATGTCCATAGTGATTTTTCCTTTCTCATTTCTGATTCTGTTTATGTGAGAAGACTGTGTTTTTTTCTTTATAAGTCTGGCTAGGAGTTTATCTATTTTGTTTATTTTTTCAAAGAACTAGCTTTTGCATTCATTGATTCTTTCTACTGTTTTATTCTTCTAGATTTTATTTATTTCTCCTCTAATCTTTATTATGTCCCTTCTTCTACTGACTTTGGGCCTCATTTGTTCTTCTTTTTCTAGTTTTGTTAATTATGAGGTTAGACTGCTCATATGGGATTGTTCTTCTTTCCTGAGGTAGGCCTGCATTGCAGTATACTTTCTTCTTAACATGGCCTTCACTGCATCCCACAGATTTTGTGGTGTAGTATTATTGTTGTCATTTGTCTCCATATATTGCTTGATCTCTGTTTTTATTTGGTCATTTATCCATTGGTTATATAGGAGCATGTTGTGAAGCCTCCATGTGTTTTTGGGATTTTTCATTTTCTTTGTGTATTTTATTTCTAGTTTCATATCTTTGTGATCTGAGAAACTGGTTGGTATAATTTCAATCTTTTTCAATTTACTGAGGCTCTTTTTTTGGCCTAGTATATGATCTGTCCTTGAAAATGCTCCATGTGCACTTGAGAAGAATGTGTATTCTGTAGATTTTGGGTGTAGAGTTCTGTAGACGTTTGTTAGGTCGATCTCATCTATTGTGTTGTTCAGTGCCTCTGTCCCTTTATTTTCTGTCTGGTTGATCTGTTCTTCAGAGTGAGTGGAATGTTGAAGTCTCCTAGAATGAATGCATTGCATTCTATTTCCGCTGTTAATTCTGTTAGTATTTGTTTCACATATGTAGGTGCTCCTGTGCTGGGTACATAGATATTTATAATGGTTATATCTTCTTGTTGGATTGTCCCTTTTATCATTATGCAATGTCCTTCTTTGTCTCCTATGACTTTGTTTTGAAGTCTATTTTGTCTGATATGAGTACTGAAACTCCTGCTTTTTTCTCCGTATTAGTTGCATGAAATATCTTTTTCCATCCCTTCACTTTTAGTCTGTGTCTGTCTTTGGGAATAAAGTGAGTCTCTTGTTGGAAGTATATAGATGGGTCTTTCATTTTTATCCATTCAGTGACTCTGTGTCTTTTGATTGGTGCATTCAGTCCATTTACATTTAGGGTGATTATCGATAGGTATGTACTTATTGCCATTGCTGGCTTTAGATTCATGGTTACCAAAGGTTCAAGGTTAACTTCCTTACTATCTAAGAGTCTAACTTAACTCACTTAATATGCTATTACAAACACAATCCAAAGGTTCTTTTTTTTTCTCCTCCTTTTTCATCCTTCTCCATTCTTTATATATTAGGTATCATATTCTGTACTCTTTGCCTATCCCTTTATTGACTTTGCGGATAGTTAATTTAATTTTGCATTTGCTTAGTAATTAGCTGTTCTTTCTTTACTGTGGTTTTATTACCTCTGGTGACAGCTATTAAACTTTAGGAATACTTCCATCTATAGCAGTCCGTCTAAAATACATGATAGAGATGGTCTGTGGGAGATAAATTCTCTCAGCTTTTGCTTATCTGGGAATTGCTTAATCCCTCCTTCAAATTTAAATGATAATCTTACCAGATAAAGTGATTTTGGTTCAAGGCCCTTCTGCTTCATTGCATTGAATTCATCATGCCACTCCCTTCTGGCCTGTAAGATTTCTGCTGAGAAGTCTGATGATAGCCTGATGGGCTTTCCTTTGTATGTGACTTTATTTCTCTCTCTGGCTGCTTTTAATAGTCTGTCTTTATCTTTGATCTTTGTCATTTTAATTACTATGTGTTTTGGTGTTTTCTTCTTTGGGTCCCTTGTGTTGGGAGATCTGTGCATCTCCATGGCCTGGGAGACGATCTCCTTCCCCAGATTGGGGAAGTTTTTAGCAATTACCTCCTCAAAGACACTTTCTATCTGTTTTTCTCTCTCCTCTTCTTCTGGTACCTCTACAATGTGAATATTTCTCCATATGGATTGGTCACACATTTCTCTCAATATTCTTTCATTCTTAGAGATCCTTTTTTCTCTCTGTGCCCCAGCTTCTTTGTATTCCTCTTCTCTAGTTTCTATTTCATTTATTGTCTCCTCCACCACATCTAATATGCTTTTAGTACCCTCCATTGTGCTCTTCAACGATTGGGTCTCTGACCGGAATTCATTCCTGAGTCCTTGAATATCTTTCTGTACCTCCATGAGCATGTTAATGATTTTTATTTTGAACTCCATTTCAGGAAGAGTCATGAGGTCGATGTCATTTAAATCTTTCTCAGGAGTTTTATTAATAATTTTACTTTGAACCAGGTTCCTTTGGCATTTCATATTTTTATATGGCAGACTCTAGTGCCCAGAAGCTCTACTCTCTGGATCTGCTCAGCCTCTGAACCAATGTTGGGGTCACAGGGGAGTTGTATTGGTTCTTGGGGGGAGGAAAGAGCTGTTTCCTGCTTCCCAGTGCTATGCCTGACTCCACTGCCTGAACCAGTGGGTGGAGCACACAGGTATAAGCTTCTATGCTTTGCGTTTGTAGTTGCTGTAGACAGATCTTCCCTCTGGCTGTCCTACTGCCAGGGTAGGGTGTTCTGGTTTGCAAGCCAGGTGGGGCTGGCCAGTAGAAAAGCACAGTATGCTGCTTGCCACGGAGGGGTCCTTGGGGCTGTGTACCCCGCCAGGGAGCTGGAGAACCTGAAGATCTTGAATGCTCTCAACCTGCTGGGCAGAGTGCACCCATACAATTTTGCCTACCTATCCTTTCTCCTGAGCAGTAAGCTCTGTGCAATTCTTGCCCCTTTAGTAGCCCTCTTGCTAAGGGCTTCTTTTTTAGGAAGTCTCTCAGACTGTCCGCCTTTCTTTTGTCCCAGAGCAGCCAGATATGGTCTCTGCTTTCCATGAGCAGCTGGAATCTCAGTGTCTCCAGGCATTCTGCCTGTCTTAGGTTTCCAACCCTCTGCTCACGAGAGTACCATGAAGCCCCATGAAATGTAGGTTTGTGCTCCCAGAAAAAACCTCCATACTTAGGTATTCAGCAGTCCCAGGCCATAACTCCCTCCCCACTTCATTTCTCTTCCTCCTGCCTGTGAGCTGGTGTGGGGGAAGGGCTTGGGTCCCACCAGGCCACAGCTTTGGTACATTACCCTGTTCCATGAGGTCTGCTCTTTTCTCCAGGTGTATGCAGTCTGGTGCAGTCATCTTTCCTGCTACCCTTTCAGGAGTAGTTTTATTAATTATATTTTTATATTATATGCCATTTTAGGAGGAAGACTGTCTCACCTCTCATGCCGCCATCTTTAATCTGAGGATTAACTTCTTTTAAGGATTAATAATATTCCAGTGTGTGTGTATCACAATTTCTTATTTCTCTATCCATTATCCATTAGTGGACTCTTACATTGCTAATATATTTTGGCTACCATGAACAAAGCTGCAATAAGCACAGGAATGTATATATCTCTTTAATGTAGTGTTTTGATTGCCCTTGCAAATACACTCAGAAGTGGGATTGATGGATCAAATGGTAGTTAAAATTTGAATATTAATATTTTAAAATTTTCATGAATTTGCATACTTTTTTCAGTAATGGCTTTACCAGTTCACATATTACCAGTGTTGTAAAAAATGTGCACCATATCCTAGCCAACACCTGCTATCTTTTGCCTTTTGATAATATCCATCCTAACAGGTATGAGGTGATATTTCACGGTGGTTTTGATTTACATTTTCCTGATCTTTTGTGACATTGAGAAACTTTCCATAGACCTATTGGTCTCTTGTACATCTTTGGGAAAGTGTCTATTCAGGTCATTTGCCCATTTTCAACTGGGTTATTTGTGATTTTGCTATTAAGTTGTATGAATTACTTATATTTTTTGGAAATTATACCCTTACCTGTAATGTGGTCTGAAAGTATTTTCTCTCAGTCCATTGGTTGATTTTTCATCTTATTGATTATTTCCTTTCTTCTGCTTAAGCTTTTAGTTTGATGCAATCCCAGTTGTTCATTTTTGCTTTAGTTGACCACTTTTTATGTCATATAATAATAATTGCCAATGTCAATGTCAAGGAACTTTTCCTCTATTTTTTTCTTCTAGGAGGTTTAATATTTCAAGTTATGTCAAAGTCTTTATCTCATTTTCAGATTTTCAGAAGATTTTTATCTATGGTGTAAAGTGTCCAACTTCATTCTACTGCATGTTGATATCCAGTTTTCTCAGCACCAGTTGTCCAAAAGATTTTCCTACCCCATTCTGTATTCATGACACCTGCATCAAATATTACTTGAGTGTGTATGTGTGGGATTTTTCTTCTAGGCTATCTTTTCTGTTCCATTGGTCTATGTGTCTGTTTTTATGCCAATAACATACTGTTTGATTACTATAGCTTTGTAGTGGGGCTGGAATCAGGAAGTGTGATACCTCCAGCTTTGTTCTTGTTCAAGATTGTTTTAGTTATTCTAGGTCCTTTGAGATTCCATATAAATTTTTAAATGGGATTTTCTTTTTCTACAAAAAATAAAACACCATTCAGATTTTGATAGAGATTGCATTAAATCTGTAGATTGCTTTAAGTAATATTGATATCTTAATAATATTGTCTTCCAAACCATGAATATGGGAAGTTCCATTTATTTATGCCTTCTTTAAGTTATTTCTGCAATGTTTTGTAGTTTTCATTGTACAACTCTTTCACATCCTTGGTTAAGTTAATTCCTAAGTGTTTTATTTTATTTTTCTCATACTACTGTAATAAGAATTATTATCACAATTTCCTTTTCATATTGTTCATGTAGAAGAATGCAACTGATTTTTGCATGTTGACTTTTTATCTTACTACTTTGCTCAATTTGTTTATTAGGTCTAACAGCTTTTTGGTGAAATATTTAGGGCTTTCTAGATATATGATCATATCATCTGAAAACACACCATTTTATTTCTTCCTTTCCTTTCCAGTTTTTGTCATTTCTTTATTTTTTTTGCCTCATTTCTCTGACTGAATTTCCACTACTATGTTGAACAGAAATGGTGAAAATAGGCATTCTTGCCTTGTTCCTGATCTTAGAGGGAAGGCTCTTAGACTTTTCACCACTAAATATGATGCTGGCTGTGGGTTTTTCCCTATATGGCTTTTATTATGTTCAGGTAGTTTCATCCTAATTCTACTTTTTCAGTGTTTTATTTAAATCATGAACATGTGTTGAATTTTATCAAATGTGTTTTTTGACATCAATTTAGAAGATTATGTGGTTTCTCCTTTCATCCTATTAATGTACTGTATTACATTGAATTTCATTATATTGAGTCATCTTAAGTTCCAGGAATAAAATTCATTTGGTTATGGTGTATAATCCTTTTAATATACAGATGAATTTGGTCTGCCAGTATTTTGTTCAGGATTTTTGTTTCAACATTCATAAGGGATATTGGTATAATTTTTGTTTTAGTGACTATCTCTGGTTTAGCTATCAGGGTAATGCTGGACTTACAGAAAGTTATGAAGTGTTTCCTCCTATTCAATTTTTTTTGGAGAATTTTGAGCAGGATTGGTATTAGTTCTTTAAATATTTGGTAGAATTCACTCACTTAAATTATCTTTATGAGGACAATGCTTTTTTGGTTCTTTATTACTATTTCGATATCATTGCTGGTTATAGGTTTATTCAGGTATTCTATTTCTTGCATTATTTAGTCTTGGTAGGCATTTTGTTTCTAACAATTTGTCCATTTCATCAAAGTTATCCAATTTGTTGATATACAGGTATTCATGGTAATATCATATTCCTTTTTAAACCTCTGGAATTGGTATAAATTTCCACATTTTCATTTTTGACTTTAGTAATATGAGTATTCCTTTATTATTTGTCTAACTAAAGATTTATTTTGTTGATATTTCAAAAACACTAACTTTTGTTTTATTAATTTTCTCTATTGATTTTCTACTTATTTCATTTGTCTTCGCTTTAATATTTATTTTCTTATGCCGTCTTTGGAATTAGTCTTTTTTTTCTATTTCCTTAAGTTGTAAAGTTAGGTTTTCCATTTGAGAATTTTTTTCAATGTAAATTAAAAATTTGTTCCTTGGCACTGATTTCTCTGCGTCCCATAAGCTTTGGTGTGTTCTGTTTTAATATTCATTTGTCTTGAAGTATTTTCTGTTTCTTTGTGATTTATATATTAATTCATTAGTTATTTAAGAGTGGTAGTAATATTAATTTTCAAAAAATTTCTGAACATTTCATCTTAAATTTTGTTACTTATTTCTAATTTCTTCTGGTTGTGGTTGTAAAAGATATTTTGTATGGTATCTACCTTTTTAAATCTATTAAGATGATCATTTGTGGCTACCATATGATCTCTCCTGGAAAAAGTCCTATATGTACTTGAGACTATTATTCATGCTATTGTTGGGTACAGTGTTCTATATGTGTCTGTTAGACTTGGCTGATTTTTTGTGTTAATTCCTCTACTTCCTTAATATCTTCTATATGGTTGTTCTAGTGCCATGAAAAGGGTACTGTAGTCTCCAGTTATTATTGTAGACCTGCCTTTTTCTCCCTTCAATTATATAAGTTTCTGCTTCCTGTATTTGTATGGTTTGTCATTAGGTACATACATGTTTATCATTTTAATATATTTTTGCTATTTTAAAGAATTTCAAAATATATAATTCCCTTTGTGTCTTGTAAACTTTTTTTAATTTAAAGTCCATTTTATCTGATATTAGTACAGCAGTTCCCACTTTATCCTGTTTACTAGTTGCATGGAATAGCTTTTTCTATCTTTACACTTTCAATCTATTTGTGCCTTTGGATCTCAAGTGAGTCACTTGTAGGCAGCATGCAGCTGGATCATGTGCTTTAATCCTTTCTGTTAATATCTTTTGATTGGAGAGTTTAATAATTTACAGCTAAGGTAATTACTGGTATAGAGGTACTTACTTCTGTCCTTGTGATATTTGTTTCCTATACACCTTATGACTTTTCATTACCTCATCTCTTGTGTTACTGTGTTCTTAGATTTAGTTGATTTTTAAAATGAAATACATAAATTAATTTCACATTTTTTTGCTTATAGTCTATATTGTTATTTTTTATTGCACATCACTTTATCACACTTCACAGATTTTGCATTTTTAACAAATTAAAGGACTGTGGCAACCCTTGGTTGAGCAAGCCTATCAGCACCATTTTTCCAACAACATTTGCCTACTTCATGTTTCTGTCACATTTTGCTAATTCTCACAATATTTCAAACTTTTTAAATTATATTTGTTATGGTGATCTGTGATCAATCATCTTCGATTTACTGTTGTATTGTTTTAGGGTATCACAAAATATAAGATGATAAATTTAATCAATAGATGTGTATGTTTTGACTGCTTCACTCACCAGCTGTTCCTCCATCTCCCTCCCCCCTTTGGTCTTCCTACTCTCTGAGTAACAGCAATATTATAATTAGGCAATTAGTAACCCTACAATGTTTAAGTGCTCAAATGAAAGGAAGAGTTGCACATCTCTCCCTTTAAATCAAAAGCTATAAAAAATTAAACTTACTGAGGAAGGCATGACAAAAACTGAGATAGACTGAAAGCTAGGCTTTTTTTTTTTTGCAGCTAAGCTGTGAATGCAAAGGAAAAGTTCTTGAAGGAAAAGAAAAGTGATACTCCAGTGAACACATGAATGATAGAAAGTGAAAAAGCCTTATTGCTGATATGGAGAAAGTTTTAGTGGCCTGGATAAAGGATCAAATAAGCTAAAACATTTTCTTAAGCCAAAGTCTAATCTAGGGCAAGGCTCTAACCATCTTCACGTCTATGAAGGCTGAGAGACATGAGCTGTAGAAGGTAAGTTTGAAATTGCTTAATGAGATTTAAGGAAAGAAGCCACCTTGACAACAGAGAAGTGCAAGGTGAAGCAGCAAGTGCTCATGTAGAAACTGCAGGAAGCCATTCAGAAGATCCAGCTAAGATAATTACTGAATGTGGCTACATGAAACAGCAGATTTTCATTTAGATGGAACAGCTTTACGTTGGAGGAATATGCCATCTAGAATATTCATAGACAGAAAGGAGGAGTCAATGCCTGGCTTCAGTGTTTCAAAGAACAGGCTGACTTTCTTGTTGGGGACTAATGCAGTCGAAGACTGTCAATTGAAGCCAATGCACATTTACTATTCCAAAAATCCTAAATCCCATATAAATTATGCCAAATCTACTCTGGCTGTGCTCTGAAAATGAAACAACAAAGACCAGATGATAGCACATCTGTTTACCATATGGTTCAATGAATATTTTAAGCTCACTGTTAAGACCCACTGATTGGAAAAAAAAATTTCTTTCAAAACATTGCTGCTCATTTATAATGCATCTGGTCGCCCAAGAGCCCTCAGAGAGATGTAAATGACATTGTTTTCATACCTGCTAACACAACATCCCTTCCATAGACCATGGATCAGGAGTATTTTCAACTTCCAAGTTTTATTATTGAAGAAATACATTTCATAAAGCTATAGCTACCACAGATAGTGATTCATATGGTGGTCCTTGGCAAAGTAAGGTAAAAATCTCCTGGAAAGGATTCACCATTCTAGATGTCATTGAAAACATTTATAATTCAAGGGAAGAGGTCCAAATATAAACATTAACAGAAGTTTAGAAGAGGTTGATTCCAAACATCATGGATAACTTTGAGGGATTAAAGACTACAGTGGAGGAAGTAACACAGATGTAGTGGAAATAAGAACTAGAATTAAACATGGAGCCTGAAGATGTGACTGAATTGCTACCATCTCATGATAAAACTTTAACAGGTGAGGAACGACTTCTTATAGATGAGCAATGAAATTGATTTCTTGAGATGGAATCTACTCCAGGTGAAGATGCAATGAACATTGTAAAATGACAACAAAATATTTAGAATACTACATAAACTTAGTTGGTAAAGAGGCAACAGGTTGTGAGAGGTTTGACACTAATTTTGAAAAAAGTTATACTGTGGGTCAAATGCTTTCAGACAGCATCAAATGCTACAGAGAAATCATTCATAAAAGGAATAGTCAATCAACGTGGCAAATTTCACTGTTATCTTATTTTAAGAAGTTGCCCCAGGCACACCAACTTTCATCAGTCACTACCCTGACTAGACAGCAGCCATCAACATCGAGGCAAGATCCTCCAGCAGTAAAAAGATTACAAAGGACTGGAAGCTCAGATGATGGTTTGCAATTTTAGCAATAAAGTATTTTTTAAATTAGGGTATCTACTTTTTTTTAGACATAATGCTAATGAACACCTGGAAAACTACAGTAGAGTGTAAAAATAATTTTATATGCACTGGGAAATCAAATTTTTCATTTAACTCACTTTGTTGTGGTGGTACAAATTTGGTAACAAATATTGGCACCAAACCCACAATATTTCCAAGGCATGCCTGCAGCCATTTTCTTTATGTTTACCATGGGGATTATATTTAACATCCTAAAGTTACAACATTCTTTTTTTTTGGATATCATTTACACAAAATCACGTGAGCAACATTGTGGTTACTAAAGTCTCCCCATTATAAAGTCCCCACCACATACCCCACTACAGTCACTGTCTATCAGCATAGTAAGATGCTATAGAGTCACTACTTATCTTCTCTGTGCAATATTGCCTTCCCCTTGCCCCCCCAATGTTATATGTGCTAATCGTAATGCCCCTTATTCCGCTTCTCCCTCTCTTCACACCCACCTCCCCCATCCCTTTTCCTTTGGTAACTGTTAGTCCATTCTTCGGTTCTCTCAATCTGCTGCTGTTTTGTTACTTCAGTTTTTCATTTGTTCTTATATTCTACAGATGAGTGAAATCATTTGGTACTTGTCTTTCTCTGCCTGGCTTATTTCACTGAGCATAATATCCTCCAGCTCCATCCATGTTGTTGCAAATGGTAGGATTTGTTTCCTTCCTATGGCTGAATAGTATTCCATTGTATATATGTACTACCTCTTCTTTATCCATTCATCTACTGATGGACTCTTAGGTTGCTTCCATTTATTGGCTATTATAAATAGTGCTCCAATAAACATAGGGGTGCATATGTCTTTTTGAAACATTGTTAGTGTAAATTCCTAGGAGTGGAATTCCTGGGTCAAATGGTATTTCTATTTTTAGTTTTTTGAGGAACCTGTATAATGCTTTCCACAATGGTTGAACTAGCAGGGTAGGAGGGTTCTCCTTTCTCTGCATCCTGGCCAGCATTTGTTGTTCCTAGTCTTTTCTATGTTGGCCATCCTAACTGGTATGAGGTGATATCTCATTGTGGTTTTAATTTGCATTTCCCTGATAATTAATGATGTGGACGTAGCATCTTTTCATGTGCCTGTTGACCATCTGAATTTCTTCTTTGGAGAGGTGACTGTTTAGACCCTCCACCCATGTTTTAATAGGGTTATTTGCTTTTGGGTGTTGAGGTGTGTGAGTTCCTTATATATTTTGGTTGCTAACCCCTCGGATATGTCATTTACAAATATATTCTCCCATACTGTAGGATGCCTTTTTGTTCTGCTGATGGTGTCCTTTGCTGTACAGAAGCTTTTACCATGATGTAGTCCCATTTGTTCATTTTTGATTTGCTTTCCCTTGCCCGAGGAGATGCATTCAGTAAAAAGTTGCTCATGCTATATTCCATACATCTTTGCCTATGTTTTCTTCTAAGAGTTTTATGGTTTCATGACTTACATCTTTGATCCATTTTGTGTGTACTTTTGTGTATGGGGTTAGACTATAATCCAGTTTTATTCTCTTGCATGTAGCTGTCCAGTATTGCCAAAACCAGTTGTTGAAGAGGCTGTCATTTCCCCATTGTATATCCATGGCTCCTTTATCGTATATTAATTGACCATACATGCTTGCGTTCATATCTGGGCTCTCTAGTCTGTTCCATTGGTCTATGGGCCTGTTCTTGTGCCAGTACCAAATTGTCTTGATTACTGTGCCTTTGTAGTAGAGCTTGAAGTCAGGGAGCGTAATCCCCTATGCTTCATTCTTCCTTCTCAGGATTGCTTTGGCTATTTGGGGTCTTTTTTGGTTCCATATGAATTTTAGAACTGTTTTCTCTAGTTTGTTGAAGAATGCTGTTGGTATTTTTATAGGGATTGCATTGAATCTGTAGATTGCTTTAGGAAAGATGGCCATTTTGACAATATTAATTCTTCCTATCCATGAGTATGGAATGTGTTTCCATTTACTGGTATCTTCTTTAATTTCTCTCATGAGTGTCTTGTAGTCTTCAGAGTATAGGTCTTTCAGTTCCTTCATTAGGTTTATTCCTAGGTATTTTATTCTTTTTGGTGCAATTGTGAATGGAATTTTTTTCCTGATTTCTCTTTCTGCTAGTTGATCGTTAGTGTATAGGGATGCAACAGATTTCTGTGTATTCATTTTGTATCCTGCAACTTTGCTGAATTCAGATATTATATCTAGTAGTTTTGGAGTGGAGTCTTTAGGGTTTTTTATGTACAATATCATGTCATTTGCAAACAGGGACAGTTTAACTTCTTTCTTGCCAATCAGGATGCGTTTTACTTCTTTGTGGTGTCTGATTGCCATGGCTAGGATCTCTACAACTATGTTAAGTAAAAGTAGGGAGAGTGGGCATCCTTGTCTTGTTCCTGATCATAAAGGAAAAGCTTTCAGCTTCTCGCAGTTAAGTATAATGTTGCCTGTGGGTTTGTCATATATAGCCTTTATTATATTGAGGTACTTGCCCTCTATACCCATTTTGTTGAGAGTTTTTATCATGAATGGATGTTGAATTTTGTCAAATGCTTTTTCAGCATGTATGGAGATGATCATGTGATTTTTGTCCTTCTTTTTGTTGATGTGGTGGATGATGTTGATGGATTTTGAATGTTGTACCATCCTTCCATTCCTGGAATGATGGATGATCTTTTTATGTATTTTTGAATTAGGTTTGCTAATATTTTGTTGAATATTTTTGCATCTATGTTCATCAGGAATATTGGTCTATAATTTTCTATTTTTGTGTTGTCTTTGCCTGGTTTTGGTATTAGCTAAAGTTACAAAATTCTTATTTGAATTTATGCCAGCTGGACTTCAACAACATACAAAAACTATAGCCTTTTACAGTTAAAACTTGTCCCTTTCAGTAATTGATGTCACAAATTTTCATCTTTGTACAATGCATTTCCCAAAATATAAACTAATAATTGTTAAAATCACATTTGTCTTTCAAGTAATGTAGAAAACAAAATGTGAAGTTAAAACCAAAGTTACAATAATACTGTCTTTTAGGCTTTTATACTTGTCCATGTTTTTGCCTTTTTGAGGTCTTTATTTCTTCATTCAGCTTCAAGTTATTGCCTAGTGTTCTCTCATTTCACCCTGCAGATCTCCCTTGAGCATTTCTTGCAGGGCAAGCATAGTGGTAACAACCTCTTAGCTTTTGTTTACTTGGGACTGCTTTAACTTCTGTTTCCCTTTGAAGGAAAATATACCAGATATAGGACTCTTAATTTAAAGATTTTGTTTCCCTTTTAGCACTTTTAATATACAAGCCCATTGTCTTTTGTTTCCAAAGGTTCTCATGGGAAATCTGCTCATAATGTTCTTGAGGATCCTTTGTATGTGATGACTGATTCTCTTTTGCTGCTTTGAAGATTCACTTTTTGTCTTCTGAAGTGATTATAATATAGCTCAGTGTGAGTTTCTTTGAGTTTTCTTTCTTGGAGTTTGTTGAGCTTCTTGGATGTTTATATTTATGTCTTCACCAAATTTTTGGAAGTAGTCAGCCGTTATTTTTTTAAAAATTCTCCCTATTCTTTTATTTCTCACTCTCCTATCTTGGACTTCCACAGCATGTTACTGATCCACTTAATGTCCCCCCACATGTTCTCTAGACGCTGTTCATTTTTCTTCAAATTTTTAATGTTCTTCAGACTTAATAATTTCCATTGTCTTATCTTGAAGTTCACAAATTCTTTTTCTGCCAGCTCAAATCTGCCTTAGAGCCCTTCCAGTGAATTTCTCATTCCAGGTGTTGTACACTTCAGATCCATAATTTCTTTTTAGTTTTTCATCTCTTTACTGATATTTCCATTTTGCTCATGTATTGTTTTCTTTACTTTCTCTACATCTTCTTTTAATTCTTTCAGCATATTTAAGATAGTTATTTAAAAATCTTTGTTGAATATATCTACCATCATGACTTTTGTAGTGACAGTTTAGTTTTTATTTCCTTTGAATGGGTGATAATTTCATATTTCTTTGTAAGCCTTATGATTTCTGGTTGAAAACTGCATATTTGTATATAATTATATGATAATTCTGGAGAACAGACTATCCCATTCCCTCAGGGTTTGCACTTTTTTCTGGTATTGGTTATTGTTTTTGAAAAAACCATTTATAGGCCCTCTGTGCCAAGCATCAGCCTGAGGTGTAAACAGTTTTCTTAGATCTTTTCTCAACCTTTCACTGGGCATGCATAGTCATGTTCTAATTTTAGATATATGCAAGTTGGTTTGAAATGTCCTAGTATTATCCTAGTCTGGCTTCCAGAAATGGAAAATGTAAAGTAAAAATGGTGCCAGACCCTTTAAATAACTGGGAAGTAACTTGGCCTAAAGGGGAGGGACTTTCAACAGGGGTAGAAGTGCAACAACAATCTCATCCACTTCTTTGTATCTCTGATCAGCAACAACAGCAATCAGGCTATGGTTCTCTGATATTTGCTTTAGGTAGTGTAGCCATTTTGACAATATTTATTCTTCCTAGCCAAAAGCATGGGATGAATTTTCATTGGTTAGTGTCCTCTTTAATTTCTCGTAGGAGTGTCTTGTAGTTTTCAGGATGTAGGTCTTTAACTTCCTTCGTTAGGTTTATTCCTAAGTATTTTATTCTTTTGGATGCAATTGTGAATGGAATTGTTTTCCAGATTTCTCTTTCTGTTAGTTCATCGTTAGTGTACGGGAAAGCAACAGATTTCTGTGTATTAATTTTGTATCCTGCAACTTTGCTGAATTAAGTTATTAGCTCTAGTAGTTTTGGAGTCGGGTCTTTAGGGTTTTTTATGTACAATATCATGTCATCTACAAATAGTGACAGTTTGACTTCTTCTTTACCAATCTGGATGCCTTGTATTTCTTTGTTTTGTCTGATTGCCATGGCTAGGACCTCCAGTACTATGTTGAATAACAGTGGGGAGAGTGGGCATCCTTGTCTTGTTCCCAATCTTAGCTGAAAAGTTTTCAGCTTCTCGCTGTTAAGTATGATGTTGGCTGTGGGTTTGTAACATATGGCTTTTATTATGTTTAGGTACTTGGCCTCTATACCCATTTTGTTAAGAGTTCTTATCATGAATCAATGTTGAAGTTTGTCAAATGCTTTTTCAGCATCTATGGAGATGATCATGTGGTTTTTGTTCTTCTTTTTGTTGGTGTGTTGGATGATGTTGGTGGATTTTCCAATGTTGTACCATCCTAGCATCCCTGAGATGAATCCCACTGGATCATGGTGTATGATCCTCTTGATGTTTTTTGTTTTTTTTGGTATCCTTAATCTACAATTACATGTGCAACCTTATGGTTTCTAGACTCCCCACATCATCAAGTCCCACCCCACATACCCCATTACAGTCATTGTATATCAGCGTAGTGGGATGCTATAGAACCACTTCTGTCGTCTCTGCGTTGTACAGCCCTCCCCGTGCCCCCCCCCCACATTATGTGTACTAATCGTAATGCCCCTTTTTCTCCCTTGTCCCTCCCTTAGCACCCCCTCCTTCCCAGTCCCTTTCCCTTTGTTAACTGTTAGTCCATTCTTGTGTTCTGTGAGTCAGCTGCTGTTTTGCTCCTTCACTTTTTCCCTTTGTTCATATACTCAACATATGAGTGAAGTCATTTGATACTTGTCTTTTTCTGCCTGACTTATTTCCCTGAGCATAATACCCTATAGCTCCATCCATGTTGTTGCAAATGGTAGGATTTGTTTTCTTCTTATGGCTGAATAATATTCCATTGGGTATATGTACCACCTCTTCTTTATCCATTCATCCACTGATGGACACTTAGGTTGCTTCCATTTCTTGGCTATTGTAAGTTGTGCTGCTATAAACATAGGGGTGTATATGTCTTTTTTCAAACTGGGCTGCTAAATTCTTAGGGTAAATTCCAAGGAGTGGAATTCCTGGGTCAAATGGTGTTTCTATTTTGAGTTTTTTGAAGAACCTCCATACTGCTTTCCACAATGGTTGAATTAATTCGTATTCCCACCAGCAGCGTAGGAGGGTTCCGCTTTCTCCACATCCTCACCAACATCTGTTGTTGCTTGTGTTTCGGACGTTGGCCATCCTTACTGGTGTGAGGTGATATCTAATTGTGGTTTTAATTTGCATTTCTCTGATGATTATCGATATGGAGCATTTCTTCATATGCCTATTGGCCATCTGAATTTCTTCTTTGGAGAAGTGTCTGTTCAGATCCTCTACCCATTTCTTAATTGGATTATTTGCTTTTTGTTTGTTGAGGTACATGTGCTCTTTATATATTTTGGATGTCAAACCCTTATCAGATATGTCATTTATGAATATATTCTCCCATACTGTAGGATGTCTTTTTGCTCTACTAATGGTGTTCATTGCTGTACCGAAGGTTTTCATCTTGATATAGTCCCACTTGTTCATTTTTGCTTTTGTTTCCCTTGTCCAGGGAGATATGTTCATGATGAAGTTGCTCATGTTTGTGTCCAAGAGATTTTTGCCTATTTTTTTTGGAATAGTTTTATGGTTTCATGAGTTACACTCAGGTCTTTGATCCATTTTGACTTTACTTTTGTGTATGGGTTTACACAATGATTCAGTTTCATTCTCTTATGTGTAGCTGTCCAGTTTTGCCAACACCAGCTGTTGAATAGGCTCTCATTTCCCCATTGTATATCCATGGCTCCTTTATCGTATATTAATTGACCATATATGTTTGAGTTAATGTCTGGACTCTACTCTGTTCCACTGGTCTTTGGGTCTGTTCTTGTGCGAGTACCAAATTGTCGTGATTACTGTGGCTATGTAGTAGGGCTTAGAGCTTGAAGTCTGGGAGTGAAATTCCCCGTTTTTTCTTCCTTCTCAGGATTACCGTGGCTATTCGGTGGTTCCATATTAATTTTAGAACTATTTGTTCCAGTTAATTGAAGAAAGCTGTTGGTATTTTGATAGGGATTGCATTCAATCTGTAGATTGATTTAGGTAGTATAGCCATTTTGAAAATATTTATTCTTCCTAGCCAAGAGCATGGGGTGAGTTTCCATTTGTTAGTGTCCTCTTTAATTTCTCTTAGGAGTGTCTTGTAGTTTTCAGGGTATAGGTCTTTCACTTCCTTCATTAGGTTTACTCCTATGTATTTCATTCTTTTTGATGCAGTTGTGAATGGAATTGCTTTCCTGATTTCTCTTTCTGTTAGCTCATCGTTAGTGTATAGGAAAGAAACAGATTTCTGGGTACTGATTTTGTATCCTGCAACTTTGCGGAATTCAGATATTGGTTCTAATAGTTTTGGAGTGGAGTCTTTAGGGTTTTTTATGTACAATACCATGTCATCTGCAAATAGTGACAATTTGACTTCTTCTTTATCAATGTGGATGCCTTGTATTTCTTTGTTTTGTCTGATTGTCATGGCTAGGACCTCCAGTACTATGTTGAATAACAGTGGGGACAGTGGGCATCCCTGTCTTGTTCCTCATCTTAGAAGAAAAGCTTTCAGCTTCTTGTTGTTAAGTATGATATTGGTTGTGATTTTGTCCTATATGGCCTTTATTATGTTTAGGTTCTCGCCCTCTATACCAATTTTGTTGAGAGTTTTTATCATGAATGGATGTTGAATTTTGTCAAGTACTTTTTCAGCATCTATGGAGATGATGATGTGGTTTTTCTCCTTCTTTTTGTTGATGTGGTGGATGATGTTGATGGATTTTCGAATGTTGTACCATCCTTGCATCCCTGGAATAAATCCTTCTTGTCATGATGGATGATCTTTTTGATGTACTTTTGAATTCGGTTTGCTAGAATTTTGTTGAGTATTTTTGCATCTATGTTCATCAGTCATATTGGTCTGTAATTTTCTTTTTTTGTGGTGTCTTTCCCCGGTTTTGGTATTAGAGTGATGCTGGCTTCATAGAATGAGTTTGGATATATCCCTTCTTCTTCTATTCCTTGGAAACTTTTTAAAAAGATGGGTATTAGGTCTTCACTAAATGTTTTACAAAATTCAGTGGTGAATCCATCTGGCCTGGGGATTTTGTTCTTGGGTTATTTTTTGATTACCGATTCAATTTCATTGCTGGTAATTGGTCTGTTTAGATTTTCTGTTTCTTGCTTGGTCAGTCTTGGAAGGTTGTATTTTTGTAAGTAGTCCATTTCTTCTAGTTTTCCAGCTTCTTAACACATAGATTCTCACACTATTCTCTAATACTTCTTTGTATGTCTGTGGGGTCCACCATGATTTTTCCTTTCTCATTTCTGATTCTGTATATGTGTGTAGATTCTCTTTTTCTCTTAATAATCTGGCTAGGGGTTTATCTATTTTGTTCATTTTTTCTAAGAACCAGCTCTTGTTTTCATTGAATTTTTCTACTGCTTTATTCTCAATTTTATTCATTTCTTCTCTGATCTTTATTATATCATTCCTTCTGCTAACTTTGGACCTCATTTGTTCGTCTTTTTCCAATTTCAGTTAATTTTGTCTTTAGATTATTCATTTGGGATTGTTCTTCCTTCTTTAAATAGGCCTGGATTACAATATGCTTTCCTCTTAGCACCGCCTTTGCTATGTCCCACAGAAGTTGGGGCTTTGTGCTTTTGTTGTCATTTGTCTCCATGTATTGCTTGATCTCTGTTTTAATTTGGTCGTTGATCCATTGATTATTTAGGAGCATGTTGTTAACTCTCAATGTCTTTGTGAGCCTTTTTGTTTTCTTTGTACAATTTATTTCTAATTTTATACCTTTGTGATCTGAGATTTTGGTTGGTAGAATTTCAATCTTTTTGAATTTATGGAGATTCTTTTTCTTTTGGGTGTGGAGTTCTGTAGATGCCTGTTAGGTCCATCTGTTCTAGTGTGTTGTTCAGTGCACCTGTCTCCTTACTTATTTTCTGTCTGGTTGATCTGTCCTTCAGAGTGAGTGGTTTGTTGAAGTCTCCTAAAATGAATGCATTGCATTTTATTTCCTCCTTTAATTCTGTTAGTATTTGTTTCACATATGTCAGTGCTCCTGTGTTGCATGCATATATATTTATAATGGTTATATCCTCTTGTTGGACTGAACCCTTTATCATTATGTAATGTCCTTCTTTATCTCTTGCTACTTTCTTTATTTTGAAGTCTATTTTGTCTGATACAAGTACTTCAACACTTGCTTTTTCTCCCTTTTATTTTCATGAAATATCTTTTTCCATCCCTTCACTTTTAGTCTGTGTATATCTTTGCATTTGAGGTGAGTTCCTTGTAAGCAGCATATAGATGGGTCTTGCTTTTTTATCCATTCTATTACTCTGTGTCTTTTGATTGATGCATTCAGTCCATTTACATTTAGGCTGATTATCAGTAGATATGTACTTATTGCCATTGCAGGCTTTGGATTGGTGGTTACCAAAGGTTCATGGGTAGCTTCTTTACTATCTAACAGTCTAACTTAACTCTCTTATTAAGCTACTATAAATACAGTCTGATGATTATTTGTTTCTCTCCCTTCTTATCCTTACTCCTCAATTCTTTATGTGTAGGTGTTTTATTCTGTACTCTTTTGTGTTTCCTTTGACTGTTTTTTGTGGATAGTTGATTTCATTTATTGCCTTTACTTAGTATTTGGATGGTCTGATTTCTTTGCTGTGATGTTATTTTCTCCAGTGACATCTATTTAGCCTTAAGTTTTCTTCCATTAGTCCGGTCCCTTTAAAATATCCAGTGGAGGTGGTTTGTGGGAGGCAAACTCCCTCAACTTTTGCTTGTCTGGGAATTGTTTAGTCTCTCCCCCAAATTTAAATTATGCTGGATACAGTATTCTTGGTTCAAGGCCCTTCTGTTTCATTGTGTTAAATATATCTTGCCTTTCTCTTCTGGCCTGTAAGTTTTCTGTTGAGAAGTCTGATGATAGCCTGATGGTTTTCCTTTGTAGGTGATCTTTTTTCTCTCTCTAGCTGCCTTTAATACTCTGTCCTTGTGTTTGGTCTTTGCCATTTTAATTATTATATGTCTTGGTGTTGTCTTCCTTGGGTCCACTGTGTTGGGAGATCGGTGGTCTTCCATGGTCTGAGAGACTATTTCCTTCCCCAGCTTGGGGAAGTTTTCGGCAATCACTTCTTCAAAGACACTTTCCATCCCTTTTTCTCTGTCTTCTTCTTCTGGTACCCCTATAATGCGAATATTGTTCCATTTGGATTGGTCACACCATTCTCTTAATATGCTTTCATTCCTAGAGATCTTTCTTCTCTCTCTTCCTCAACCTCTCCCTACTCTTCTTCTCTCATTTCTATTCCATTAACAGTCTCTTTCACCTTGTCCAGTCTGCTCTTAAGCCCGTCTATCAACTGTTTTATTTCTTTTTTGTCCCTCCTGACTTCATCCCTTAGCTCTTACTTATTTCTCTGTAGGTCCATTAGCATGGCTATGACTTTTATTTTGAATTCTTTTTCAGGAAGATTGGTTAAATCTACCCCACCAGGCCCTCTCTCTGGATTTGTCTGAGTGATTTTTGACTGGACCAGATTCTTCTGTCTTTTCATGGCGACTGAAGTGGTGGCAGGCAGGTGGCACATGTGTCAGGTGGGTGGGAGAACAAAGTTCCTTCTTGCTTGTTTTTCTCCTTGCCCTTCTCCACAGCCTGTGCCAGTTACTTGCACACCAGGAGGCTGTCTCTGGGATAATCCCCTGAACTTCCATGTGCAGGGCCACCCTCAGTCTAGCCTAAAGCACTGCGGTTGGCTGCAGCCATGCCGGATGCATTCTGCAGCAATTCTGGTGCCCCTTGTTGCCTTCCAGACCTTTCTCTGGCTTCCGTGGCCCTTCCTGGTTAGCTGCATGGCCGCCAGGAGGAGATTCTGTGTGGTTCCTGTTGGCGGGGCCACTCTCCCACTTTTCCGCAGCTGTGGTGGATATGCCAGCATGTTTGCAGTGCCTGCCAGCGGGAACGAATGGCAGGCTGCTTATTAACATCAAGGGCTTTGTTGGGGCTTCTTTACCTGGCAGCCTGTTAGGGGGCCCCCAAATTCCTCAAGATTCCCAGCCTGCTGGGCTGAGTGTGCTGGGACAATTTTGTTCAGCTGCTTGGCCCTTGTCTCTAGGGATTTTAAGAAAGCGCCTGCTTTTTTTTTGTCTCAGGGGAGCCAGCTGTGGGGACCTGCTCACAGTCTCCATCTCAGATACTGCCTTTCCATTTCTCTAATGTCCAGTACACCATGTGATGTGTTTCTGTGCTCCCAGTGCAGATCAACAGGGCTGGTTATTTAGCAGTCCTGTGCTTCCACTCCCTCCCCACTCTGATTCTTTTCCTCCTGCTGGCAAGCTGGGGTGGGGGAGTGCTCGGGTCCCGCCAGGTCATGGCTTTGTATCTTACCTGCATCGTGAGGCACTGAGTTCTCACAGATGTAGATGTAACCTGGCTGTTGTTCTGTATCTTCTGGTATCTCTTTTAGGAATCGTTGTATTTTCACAAATATATATGGCTTTGGGAGGAGATTTCCACGGCCCTGCTCCTGCCACCATCTTTTCCTCACATCCACCAATTAGTGGTTTCTTAGTATGAGTCTCAGTCACTATGTGACTGGAGTGAAAGCTGCTTGCTCACCAGAGCCCAGTTCTCTGTTGCAGCTGTCAGTACTGCTGTTGTTTGTCTGTGGGGTGGGTCTAGATGTGGCCAATAATGGCAGATACCCACTGCTATCCTTTGTGTGCTTGTTAGCCAGCAATGGCATATCCCCACTGTTGCAATTTTGTGTGACATCTGGCCTTTATTCTGGGATGTACTGTGGGCAGGAATGCCTTCTACATGTCTTCCAGCAATGGCTGAATATCACTGGGATGAATGTGTTTTTTGGGGAAGTCTGCATGTGAATGCCATGGCTGAGCCAGTGTGGTAGATCAGGAGTTTCAAAGCTGGTTCCTGCAAATATCTGGCCAGTTGTGATGAGTGAGGGCTGGAAAAGTGTAATCTGCCTGCTTTTTCCCTCCTCAAGAAATCTCCTTCAGACTTCCACCCCTCAAGCACATTTCCCAAGGCTAAAAATTCAAACTGCTGCTTCTCTGTTGGTTCTCAGAGTGATCAACAGAGCAAATTGGTCATACACAAGTGACCACAGGTTCAAACCCCTACAGTGCTCTATCTCTGGTGTCAGCCCCACCAATCTTCAAAGCCCAGTGCATTGGAGACTCATATTCTTGGAGAAGATCCCCATGGTCAGGTATGCTGAGTTCCTGTATGTTTGTCTGCTCCACACTCTATTCCTCTCACTTCTGCCTGTGGGCCAGGATGAGTAAAAGGGGTTGGATCCCAGTAAGTTGTGACTCTGCCCCTTTACCCTTCTCAATGTGGTATTTTCTTCTACAAGTGTGAATGGTCTGTTCTGCAGTATTTGGATCATTTTATGACTTTGTTGTATTCAATGTAGTTGCTTGTGCACATGAGAGGAGGTTACCACAGTACTGGCTATTCCACCACCTTCCTCTGACTCATGATCACATTGGACTTATCCCTGTGATGCACAGATGGTTCCACATAAGCAAGTCAACAAATTATTTGCCATATTAATTAAATGAAAGATAAAAATCATACAATCATCTGAATAGATGCATAGAGGAATTTAAGAAAACACACAGCATCCTTTAATGATAAAAAGCCTCAAAAATTGGGTATAGAAATAACAGAAGTGACCATAATAAAAGCCATATACTACATATACAATAATCCCAATGCTAACATGATATTCAACATTGACATGTTCAAATCTTTCCTTGAAGATCAGGAACAAGAGTGTCCACTTTCACCACTCTTATTAAACATAGTTCTTAAGTCATGGATAAACCAACAGGCAAGAAAAAATGAACATCATCTGGGTTGGGGTGATGTTAGAGAGATGGCAGAATAAGAAGTACCTGTGATCACTCCTCCCACAAACATACAAGGACAATGAGTACATGCAATGCTCACTCTGAAAATGACTAGAAGACTGACAAAATAGATATTATACAGCTATTGACATAGACAAAGCCACATAAAGAAGGATAAAATTGGCAGAAACATGCTCAGGTTCCAAACCCTCCCTGAGGCAAACCACAAGTGGGAGAGCATGGACCACTGTGGAGCCAGGGGATCAGGCCCCATACCAGGAATTCGTAGCCCTGGAGACCTACACCAGGAAAATAAGCCCCAGTAATGACTGATTTTGAAACTGCAGGAGTATTGAAAGTCCGTAAGGATTACCTTCAGGAGAGTCAGAGGTCTATGGGAAACTGATGGTCTGTTCCTAAAGGGCCAATGCACTAATTCAGTCATCCTGAGACACAGCACAGAAGTAGTAGGTTGAAAAATGCATGGATCATACATGAAGGATATTTTTTGTTTAACTTTAGGATGTATACTGGATTGGCAGGGCCTTCAGGAGCTTTCTCTGGGAGTGGAAATGCTGGTGAGAAACATTTATCTTATTTTCTTTCAACCTAGTTGGTTGGAAAATTGCAGTTCTAACACTCTCCATCAACCATGCCATCACTGCTTGCCATACACTGGCATTCACCTGTGGAGTCATCCCACTGAACTCACCCACCCTAGGAGATGCTCCCACACAGGGACTCTTGCCCTGGAACACCTGGTTACCAGACTCATTCAGGACTGGTTTCCTACCAGAGTGACTCCTGCCCAATGTAGGGGAGGAACTACCCTTACCAAAAGCATGCAATAGATATAACCATGTGTCTAATGCAGGCATGCCAAAAGTAAGCACTCCCCACCTGTATACCCACAGTAGGTGTGGTTGATCATTGCTAACAGCCAGTTTGAGGGGTGCTCTACCCAACTGCACACCCAGAGAGACTGCAACTGAGCCTTTCAGCAAGCAGCAATGGAAGAAATTCCTGAAAGCCAATGCACCTACAGAAGTCATGACTTGTCACTGATGACAGCTGGGATTAGGGCTGGCTCTTTCCACCAATTTTGTCACAGAAAATGAGGCTCAGCCACAATAAGAGTGTTCACATAGTGGAAAAGCTAGAGTGCACGGTTTTGTTGACTAAGGGGCATTGCACTACAGGTACTATAGGACACATGCTCTGCATAAGTCACTACTATTAATATCAGGAGATACAGCTCACTTAAATAATACATATAAAGAAACACAGAGGGTCATAAAAAATGAGGTTGAAGTATGTGTTTCAAATGAGAGAACAAGAAAAAGTACCAGATGAAGAAAGAAAAGAAATGGAGATAAACAATCTATCTGATAAAGAGGCAAATTAATGGTAATAAAGATTTTCATTGGATTGGACAGACATAAGAGTGAATAAACTCAGTGATAGCATCAACAAGGAGAGAAAATATGAAATGAAACTGTCAGAGCTGAAGACTACAATAACTGAAATGATATAGACTATAAGGAAACAATAGTAGTTTAGAGGATACAGAAGAATGGATCACTGATCATGTAGACAGGGTAATTGAAAGTAACAAAGCTGAACAGCAAAATAAAAAAAATTTTTTTTAATTAGGAGAGGTTGAAATCTCTGCCAAAACTTGAATCTTAATAACATTCACATTTTAAGCATTGCAGAAATAGAAATAAGCAGAAAAATTACTTGAAGAAATAATAGCTGAAAACTTCTCTAACCTGGAAAAGGAAACATACATCAGGTCTAAGAAGCATAGAGATCCACAAACATAATGAACATAATGAACCCAAGGAGAGGTCCACACCAACACACATAATAACAATGGAAGAATTAAAAATAAAGAATCTGAAAAATAACAAGTGAAAATCAAACACTTACATACAAGGGAAATCACGTAACACTATCAGCTGATTTTTCAGCAGAAAATTTCAAGCCATATGTGAGTGCAATGATATATTAAATGTGCTGACAGGAAGACTTACAACCAAGAATATTCTACCTGGCAAAGTTTCATTTAGAATGGAAGGAGATATAAAGAGTGTCTCATACAAACAAAGGTTAATGTGTTCATCACTCCAAAACCAGCCTTACAAGAAATGTTGTGGATTTCAAGTGGAAAAGAGAAAACCATAACTAGAAGTAATACAATTTTGAAAGGAAAAAAATCACTGGTGAAAGCAAACATATATTAAGGTAGCAGATAAATTACTTGTCATCTAGTATTAAGATCAAAAGACAAAAGTAGTCAAATCAATTTTATACACAAAAATTAGTGAAAGGATACACAAAATAAAAAGTAAAATGTGACATATACATAAAACATGGAAGGGGTAATAAAATAATGCTTTTAGAATGTGTTTGAACCTAAGTGACCATCAATCTAATATATACTGCTATTTACATATGATGCTACATAATAAACCTCATGGTAATAACCACAAATAAAGGAGCTATAACATATGCACAAAAATAAAGAAAATGTAATCCAAACATAGCAGTAACAAAAGTGATCAAATCATAAGGAAAGAGAGTAGGAGAAGAAAAGAACAGAAAAGTACAAAAACAACCAGAAAACAACAAAAAGTTTGTAAGTACATATGTATCCACAGTTAATTCAAATGTAAATAGAGTAAATGTTCAAAGCAAAAGTCTTAGGGAAATGGAATGAATTAAAAAACAAGATCCATCTATATGCTGCCTCCAAAAGACTCATTTCAGAACTAAAGACAGTTTTATACTGACAAAAATGAAGAAATAGAAAAAGATATTCCATGCAAATGCAAGTGAAAAACAAGCTGCAATAGCAATACTTATATGAGATGAACTAATCATCAAAACAGAGTGTAACATGAAACAAAAAGGGACATTACATAATGATAAAGAATCAATCCATCAAGAGGATATAGTTGTGAATATCTATGCACTCAACATAGAAGCATCTAAACATATAAAGCAAATATTAACATACCTAAATGGAGAAACTGAAAGTAATACAATAGTAGTATGGACCTTTAACACATCACTCATATCAATGGATACATCATCCAATGCAGAAAATCAATAAGGAAAAAAGATAGACTTATAAGATATATACAGATCATTCCATCCAAAAGCAACATAATACATATTCTGTTTAAGTGCACATAAAAAATTCTCCGGGATGGATCACATGTTGGGACATGAAACAAGTCTCAAATATTTAATAAGATAGGAATTACATCAATCATCTTTTCTAAACACAATGTTATAAAACTTAAAATAAATTACAAGAAAGAAACTGGAAAAATCACAAACATGTGGGGGCTAAGTAGCATGCCACCAAATAACCAATAGGTAAATGAATTAAAGAGGAAGTAAAAAATACCTAGAAACAAATGAAAACAAACAGAATGATCCAAAATCTCGGGGATTCAGCCAAAGCAGTTCTAAGAGGAAAATTTACAGGAATACAGACCTACCACAAGAAATGAGAACACTCTCAAATAACAATTAAACCTTACACATAAAGAAACTAGAAAAAGAACAAAGGCCTAAGTTAGAAGGAAGAAAATAATAAAAATCAAAACAGAAATAAATGAAATACAGACAACAAAAATACAAAAGATCAATGAAATTAAGAGCTGGTTATTTGAAAAGACAAAACTTATAAACCAAATAAAAAAGGAAATGACTTATAGATAAAATAAAAAATGAAAGAGAAGTTAAAATTGACATCAGAGAAGCATAAAGAATTATAATAGATTACCATAAAAAATTATGCACTCTAAAATTGGACAGCCTAGAAGAAATAAATTCCTAGAAATATACAGTCTTTAAAGCTGACCCAGAAAGAAATAGAAAATCTGAACAGACCAATTACTAGTAATGAAATTGAACTGGTAAACTAAAACTCCCAACAAACAAAAGTCCAGGACTAGATGGCCTCACAGGTGAAATCTCCCAAATTTTTAATGAAGAGTTAATACCTATGATTTTGAAACTATTCTAAAAAATAGATAAGGAAGGAATGCTTCTGGTTTAATTCAGTGAAGCTAGTGTCCCTGATATCAAAACCAAACAGTATAAGTAAAAAAAATTAAAAATACCCTGACAAAAGTAGATGTAAAAATCCTCAACAAAATATTAGCAAACAAAATTCAAAAGTAAATTAAGAAAATCATTTATTATGATGGATTGGGATTTATTCCAAGAATGCAGGTATGGTACAATGTTTGTAAATCAATCAATGTGATACATCACATAAGGTAAAGAAGGATAAAAACCAAATGATCATCTCAATAGATGATGAAAAATATTTTCACATAATTCAACATCTATTCATGATAAAAACTCTCAACAAAGTGGGTATAGATGGAACATAACATACTAAAGGCCATATATGACAAACCCATAACTAGCACCATACTCAATGATGACACTCTGAAAGCTTTCCCATTTAGATCAGGAACAACACAAGATGTACATTCTCACCATATTTGCCACATAGTGTTGGATACAACAATCAGATAAGAAAAAGAAATAAAAGGCATCCAAATAGGTAATGAAGTAAAAATTTCACTATTTGCAGTTGACATGGTACTACATGTAGGAAACCCTAAGAACTCCACCAAAAATACTATTAGAATCTAATAAATAGGTTCAGTAAAGTTGTAAGATAAGAAATCAATACACAGAAACCTGTTGTGCTTTATACTCTGATAATGAAGTAGAAAAAAGAGAAATTAAGAGCACAAAACCATTTATAATTTCCTCAAAAGAAATAAAATACCTAGGAATAAATTTAATCAAAGTAGTGAAAGACCTGTATTCTGTAAACTATAAGATATTGATGAAAGAAATTGAAGATGACAGAAGTGAATGTAAAGATATACCATGCTTATGGACTGGGAAGAATTAATATATTAAAATAACCAATCAATCCAATGAAATCTACAGATTCAGTGCCATCCCTATCAATATACCAATGGCATTTTTCACAGAAGTAGAACAAGTAATCCTAAAATTAGTATGTAACCACAAAAGATCCTGAATAGCCAGGTGATCTTGAGAATGAAGAGCAAAGCTGGAGATATGCTCCCTGATTTTGAACTATAATACAAAACTACAGTAATCAAAATAGTATGGTATTGGCAGAAAAATAGACACATAGCTCAATTGGACAGAATAGAAAGCTCAGAAATAAACTGACACTTATGTGGTCAATTAATCTATGATAAATGAAGCAAGAATATGCAATGGGGAAAAGACAGTCTCCTCAGTAAATGGTGTTATAACAACTAGACAGCTGCATGCATAAGAAAGAAACTGGATCGCTGTATTACACCACACACAAAAATAAACTCAAAATGGATTAAAGACCTAAATATAATATCTAAAACTATTAAACTCTTAGAAGAAAACAGAGGAAGTAAACTCCTTAACATCAGCATTGCCATTTGTTTTTCTGGATATGTTTTTACAGGCAAGGGAAAAATAAATAATTGGGGACTACATCCAGCTAGAACACTTCTGCACTGTGAAGTAAAATAACAAAAAAAAAATAAAACCAACCTACTGAATGGGAGAAAATATTTGTAAATGATATATTTCATAAGGAGTTAGAATCCAAAATATATAAAGAAGTCATACAAGTCAATAGCAAAAAAACATCCAATTAAAAAATGGGCAGCAGTCTTGAATAGATGTCTATTCAGTGAAGACATACAGATGAGAACAAGTACATTAAAATATACCCAACATCAGCAATCATCAATTAAATCCAAATCAAAACCACAATGAATTATCACCTCTCTTGTCAGAATGGCTAATATCAAAAAGATAAGAGACAATAAACATTGGTGAGGATGTGGAGAAAAGGGAACATGTCTGCACTGTTATTGGGAATGTAAACTTACACATCTAGCTTCAAATGTCCTAATTTAAAATTATACCACAAAGCTACGGTAATCAAAACAGCATATAAGTGGCACTGAAACACACACATAGACAAGTGAAAGAAAATTTATAGCCCAGAAGTAAAGTCACTTTTATATTTTCAACCAATATTTCACACAGGAACTAAGAAAAATCAATGGCAAAAGCACATTTTCTCCAATAAATTTCTTTTGGGTAATTGGGTAACAATATGCGGAAGAAATTGGACCCCTATTTTATACCACTCTTACAAAAATTAATAGCAAATGGATAAATGATTTAAATATTTAATCTGAACATTAAAACAGTTAAAATAAAGGACAAAAAAGACCTCAGACATTGGCATTGGGAAAACTTTTTTTGATATAACACCAAAGGCACAAACAACAAAGGCAAAATCAATAAGTGGGATTATATCAACTTAAAAATCTTCCCAGCAAAGGAATCAATCAGCATAGTGAATAGGCATCCTACAAATTTGGAGAAAATATTTTCAAACCACATAACTGATAATTTTTTATTATCCAAAATATATAACTAGAAAAACTAAATAAAACTATCCAGAAATCCAATAAAAGGTAAGAAGAGAAATGAATAGAAATTTTTCTAGAGAAGATATCAAAATGGACAATAGTACATGAAAAGCTACTCAAGATCACTAAACAAATAAATGCAAACCAAAATCACAATGATATCACCTTATGCCTGTTAGAATGTCTATTATCCAAACAGCAAGATATAAAAGTATGATAAGCATGTGAGAAAAGTGAACAGCACGTACTATAAGTGGGAGTGTAAATTTGTATAGCGACTAAAAAATCCAGTGTGAAGCTCTCTCAAAAAGTTAAAACTACTTAAATACTAACTAAAAAGTAGATCTACAATATGAGTCAACAATCTAACTTTTGGTATATATTAAAGGAAATAGAAACAGGATCTCCAAGAAATATCTGCACTGCCATGTTTATTGTAGCATTATTCACAATTACTATGATATGAAAACAGCTTAAGTTTCAATCAGTGGATGAATAGATATTGTAAAAGTGGTATATATATAATGGAGTATTATTCAGCCATGAGATAGTTGGAAATCCTGCATTTTGTGACAATATGAAAGGAACTTGAGGACATTTTGCTAAGTGAATTAATTCAGCCAGAGAAAGATAAATGTGGTATGATATCACATATTTGGAATCTCAATAAGCCTAAACAATAGAGTGTGAGCATTAAATAATGGCTGTTGGAGATTGGTGGTGGTGGAAATAGAGAGATATTGGTCAAAGGGTCAAACTTCCAGTTTGTAGACAATCAAATTCTGAAAAACCAATGCACAGAATTGTGATTACAGTCAACAATACTGTATTATGTACTTGAAAGTTTCTAATTGCGTAAACCTTAACTGTACTCACCACATAAAAGTGTTAGCTAATATTACAGTGGTAACCATATTGAAATACATGTGTATAAATCAACATGTACAACTTAAACTTATACAATGTTATATGGCAATCACATCTCAATAAACCTAGGGAGAAAAAACTTTAAAAAAGTGCTTTAATTGTGAAAATTAGGTTAAAAAAATATATCTTGAGACAAACTAGAATCAAAGCACAACATACTAAAATTAATGGGATACAGCAAAATCAGTTTTAGATTGAAGGTTATAGCAACAAATGCCTACATTAAGAAAATAAAGAGCTAAAAAACAATATGTTCACCCTTAAAGGAAATAGCACATGATCACAAAACTGGGTGGAAAGTTAATAGAAATAAGGATATAATAAAAGTCAAAAGAGAAATAAATAATAGAGACTAGAAAGACAATAGAAAAGATCAGTGAAACTAAGTTGTTTTTTGTAAAGATAAACAAAATTGAAAAATTGTTAACTACACTAAGAAAAAAGACGACTCAAATAAAATCAGAAATGAAACAGAGATTAAAACTGATACTACAGAAATACAAAGGATCATGAGACTATTATAAAGAATTACATGCTACCAAATCAGATAACCTAGAGAAAATGAAAAAATTCCTAGAAATATACAACTTTCGAATACTTAATCATAATAAAATATGGAGTTTGGATAAACTAATAATGAACAAGGGAATTAATCATTAATCAAAAATTTCCCAATAAAGAAAAGATCAAATGGCTTTACTTGTATATACTACCAAACATTTAGGTAAGAAATTCTTACATAAAATTGAACTAGTGGAAGTACTTCTAAACTCAGTTTTTGAAGCCAGCATTACCTTCATACCAAATATAGACAAGAACACCAGAAGAATAGAATTATAAGCCAATATCACTTATGAACACTGATCCAAAAATCAAAAACTAAAGATGAGCGATCTGAATTCAACAGTACACTAAAAGGATCTTACACTATGCTCAAATGAGATTTACTCTTGCATTGTCAAGCTGGCTAAAATCAATAATTGTAATACACAACATTATCAAAATGATAAAATCATATTATCATCTGAATATGTGCAGAAAAAGCATTTGACAAAATTCAACATATATATTCATGATAAAACTCAAAAAATTAGTTATAGAAGGACTGTAACTCAACATAATAAAAGTCACGTATGATAAGCCCAGAGCCAACATCATACTCAATGATAAAAACCTGAGAACCTTTTCTCTGATATCAGGACAAAGGTGCCTGCTCTTCTTCCTTCTATTTAACTAGCTAGAACAGTTAGGACAGAAAAATAAATAAAAGAAATATGAATTAGAAAAAAGGCACAAAATTGTCTCTCTTTGCAAAATAAATGATATTATATGTAGAAAACCTTAAAGATTCCACCAAAACAGTTAAAACTAATAAACAAATTCAGTAAAAGGTATTAAATCAATATTCAAGATAATTGAGCATCTGTAGACTAACAATGAACTATTTGAAAAAAATTAAGAAAGCAAATCAATTTACAGTAGCACCAAAATTAATTTGTTTATTTAACCAAGGTGAAAGATCTGTATGCTAAAAATTATTCAAGAATTGATTAAATAAATCTAATAAGAGAGAAATAAATGGGAAGATATTCTATGTTCATGGAATGAATTTGTTAAAATCTCCATTCTACTGAAAGTAATATACAGATTCAATGGGATACCTAAAAAAATTCTAGTGGCATTTTTATGGAACCAGAATAAAAAGCAATCATAAATTTTTATAGAAACCATAAAAAAGTCAAGTAGCTAAAATAATCTGGAGCAAGACAAACAAACTAGAGGCCTCATACTTCCTGACTTTGAACTATATTACAAAGAAAAGGTAATCAAAAGAATATAATACTGGTATAAAATCAGACAGAACAATGGAACGGAAATGAGAACTCACATATAAACCTATACATATATGGTCAACTGAATTTTGACAAAAGTGCCAGGAACACATAATGGAGAAATTATTGTCTTTTCAGTAAATGTTGCTGGGAAAACTGAATATCCATATGCAAAAAATCAAAAGGAATCCTTATCTTACTCTACAGATAAAAATGAGCTCAGCATAGTTTAAAGATTAGAAACTGTAGAAACCAGGAGAAACATAAGAGAAAACTCCTTGACATTGGTCTTGGCTAGAATTGTTTGGACTTTGCAGGAAAAACATAAACGACAAAAGCAAATATAAATAAATGCTACTGAATCAAATTAAAATGTTGCTGTTCAATAAATAAATCAGTCAAAAAATGAAAGGAAATATTTACAAACCCTGTATTTCATCAGAGATTAATATCCAAAATATTTATGAAACTCATGTAACTCAATAGCAAAAGAAGTAACCTAACTAAAAAATGGGCAAAGCACTTTAATAGAGAAATATCCAAAAATCCTCAAAGCTGCATCCCCAAAATATTTACTAGCTGCTGTGAAGGTTTTAAAATCCCTTAAATCTTCTGCATACATCAGGTGTAGCTTAATTTTGGTTCCTTGAAGTTCAACTTGATTTCCCAGAAAAGTGTATGAAATTGAAAAAAACAGTAAGTTTCCATTAAATAAATCACCTTACCAAATGATCAATGTAAAACATCACCAGTAATAAATAATGCAAACATAATGTAACCACTGATACTATGCAAGAAGAAGATACATCACCTCTGTGGCAGTCTTGATAAATTTCAAACACCACTCTTCATAAGAAAAACGTGAAAATCCCAAATTGAAAGACATTCTACAAAATTTCTAATGAATACTCTAAAAGTATCTCGTCATCATAAAACAAACTGGATATCCTGGCCACCACCTGCATTGCTCTAGGCTAGCCTGAGGGTGGCCCTGCACACAGCAGCTCAGGGGATTATCCCAGGCCCTGCCTCGAGGTGTGCGGATAACTGGCACAGGCAGCAGAAGCCAGAGCAAGGTCTGGAAGGCACAAAGGGGAGCCATCCTCACAGAAGAACACACCCGGCATGGCTGCTACCCACCACAGTGTTCTAGGCCATTCTGAGAGCGGCCCTGCCCACGGCATCTCAGGGGATTATCCAAGAGACTGCCTCCCAGTGTGAGAGTAATGGGCACAGGCAGTGGAAGCCAGAGCAAGGTCTGGAAAGCATAAATGCACCATCCTAACAGAAGAATACACCCGGTGTGGTTGCAACCCCTCCGAAGTGCTCTAGGCTAGACTGAGGGTGGTCCTGCACATGGAAGCTCAGGGGATTATCCCAGAGACAGCCTCCCAGTTTGTGGGTAACCAACACAGGCTGTGGAGAAGGGCTAGTAAAACAACAAGCAGGAAGGGACATTGTTCTTCCAGCTGACACACGTGGCACCTGCAGGTGACCACTTCAATTGAGATGAAAAGGCAGAAGAATCTGGTCCAGTCAAAAATCACTCAGACAAACCCAGAGAGAGGGCCTGGTGGGGTAGATTTAACCAATATTCCTGAAAAAGAATTCAAAATAAAAGTCATAGCCATGCTAATGGACCTACAGAGAAATAAGTAAGAGCTAAGGGATGAAGTCAGGAGGGAGATAAAAGAAATAAAACAATTGATAGACGGGCTTAAGAACAGACTGGACGAAGTGCAAGAGACTCTTAATGGAGTAGAAATGAGAGAACAGGAGTAGGGAGAAGCTGAGGCAGAGAGAGAAAAAAGGATCTCTAGGAATTAAAGCATATTAAGAGAATGGTGTGACCAATCCAAATGGAACAATATTCGCATTATAGGGGAACCAGAAGAAGAAGACAGAGAAAAAGGGATAGAAAGTGTCTTTGAAGAAATAATTGCCAAAAACGTCCCCGAGCTGGGGAAGGAAATAGTCTCTCAGACCACGGAAGACCACAGATCTCCCAACACAACGGACCAAAGGAAGACAACACCAAGATATATAATAATTAAAGTGGTAAAGATCAAAGACAAGGACAGAGTATTAAAGGCAGCTAGAGAGAGAAAAAAGATCACCTACAAAGGAAAACCCATCAGGCTATCATCAGACTTCTCAACAGAAACCTTACAGGCCAGAAGAGAAAGGCATGATATATTTAACACAATGAAACAGTAGGGCCTTGAACCAAGAATACTGTATCCAGCATGATTATAATCTAAATTTGAGGGAGAGATAAAACAATTTGCAGACAAGCAAAAGTTGAGGGAGTTTGCCTCCCACAAACCACCTCTACAGGATATTTTAAAGGAACTGCCCTAGATGGAAGCAGTCCTAAGTCTAAGAAGATGTCATCAGAGTAAATAAAACAATAGCAAAGAAAGCAGACCATCCAGATACTAACTAAAGGTGAAAAATGAAATCAACTATCCACAAAAACAGTCAAAGGAAACACAAAAGAGTACAGAATAAAACGCCTAACATATAAATAATGGAGAAAGAAGAATAAGAAGGGAGAGAAATAAAGAATCATCAGACTGTGTTTATAATAGCTTAACAAGAGAGTTAAGTTAGACTGTTAAATAGTAAATGAGATACCCTTGAACCATTGGTAACCACGAGTCTAAAGCCAGCCATGGCAGTAAGTACATATCTATCAATAATCACATTAAATGTAAATGGTCTGAATGAACCAACAAAAGACAGAGTAATAGAATGGATAAA
Source organism: Smutsia gigantea (assembly GCA_032199065.1). Classification (NCBI taxonomy): domain Eukaryota; kingdom Metazoa; phylum Chordata; class Mammalia; order Pholidota; family Manidae; genus Smutsia; species Smutsia gigantea. Next base: position 386 of record JAVSCE010010215.1, on the reverse strand, counting down.
AAAGCAAGACCCATCTATATGCTGCTTACAAAGATTCACCTCAAACTCAAAGATATACACAGACTAAAAGTGAAGGGATGGAAAAAGATATTTCATGAAAATAAAAGGGAGAAAAAAGCAGGTGTTGCAGTACTTGTATCAGACAAAATAGACTTCAATAGAAAGAAAGTAGCAAGAGATAAAGAAGGACATTACATAATGATAAAAGGGTCAGTCCAACAAGAGGATATAATCATTATAAACATATATGCACCCAACACAGGAGCACTGACATATGTGAAACAAATACTTAAAGAATTAAAGGATGTAATAGAAAGCAATGCATTCATTTTAGGAGACTTCAACACACTACTCACTCCAAAGGACAGATCAACCAGACAGAAAAT